>NW_021024551.1:1017392-1036966 GCF_004153795.1 Camellia sinensis
TAGTGGAGTGATTGTTGGGTGTGGGTAAAGGCTTTTGTTTCTTCCCCATGTGGAGTTGTATGTGCTATGTAAATAGTATCTATTTGATGATACAATATTTTTCACGCTTATAATTACTCTTGCATAAATTGACAAAAACATGTTAATGTATTAAACGGGATCTATTAAATATAATTATATGAAATGAAAAAATTAAAAATTTCACATTTTTTGAAAAATGTTTTGTCATAGGACTCTTCCTCTCCGTGTTTATATATTAGTGTGAAATTTTTAGTAAGTGTGAAATTTTTAAATGTGAATATTCATACTTTCAATTAATAAAATATTATGAATTTTTGAAAAATATAAAAGTCACCGTGATAAATCCCAACTAATATTTTTAAGGGGTATTTTTTTTTTTTTTTATAAATTCCATATGGCCGGCTTATGATTCATTTTGGTCCTATTCGTATTCTTATAACTCTTTTAAGTAATTTTTAATGTCAAAAAAATTCAATACCATAAATTATTTCAATATGGAAACAATTAAATACCATAAATATTTACATCAATATGAATATCTGATATTAAAACATTGCAAATATTTATATCAATATGTATATCAAATACTATATTCAACGACAGTGTCAATATTCATATTATAGCATAACACTCACATGATAACATCTAATTCAAAAAAATAGATCTCCTATAGAATACAATTTTAAATATATTACTTACCCAAATTTTTTTTTTTTAAATACATAAGACTTATTGGATTACAAGTATTTCTTTACGTTTTATGACCAAACAAGTTCTCGAAAATGACCTTTCTACTAATTTTTTTATTTTTTTCTAATAATAAATATTGTTATGATGTTAGTATTATACTATTATATGAATATTCACACTATTTATATTGATATGAATAGTTTCAATATTATAGTATCTAGTATTCATATTGACATAATATTTAATTATTTCATATTAAATTAGTTTGTGGTATTTAATTATTTTTATATTGAAATAGTTTATAATAGGGATTTTTTTAGTAAATTTCATTTTAAAAATATATTCATATTCTTTTTTAATATTCCATTAGATCATATGAGCGGGGGTGCTCACGAAGTGACCTTCCCCAATCGTACCCAAGTTCCCGAGCCGAGGCAACTTTGGTGATGACGGACGCGTGGCCTTTTGGCACCGAGTCAGGGTTTCCTAAATTTCCCAAAATAAAATATTTAGGTGGCGACTCTGTATCTGGCAAAGCAGTCCATGTTTGGCACTTCTTTCAAAAAAATCTGTTTTCTCAAAAACGATTTGCCGGATTTGGACTCTTTGGTTCAGATTTAGAACCGTGACTACAAAATTGAGTCCGAGCTGTAGCTGAGGTCCCCCGCGGGCTTGTTACAACGGTGAATAACAATGCAAGTAGGATGGTGCATAACAATGTGAATGAAATGTGCATAACAATGCAAGTAGGACAATGCATAACAATGCGAGTAGAACGGTGCATAACAATGCAAGTGAAGACACGCACACTTTATGCAAAGCAACAGTGCAATGTAATCAAGAAAGAAGTGTACATTCAATGCAAAACACTGAATGAAGAAAACACGCCTTCACAAAGCCGATTCAAACACAACCTCCGATTTACCTCTCGGAGGGGTCACAATGCATTCAAAAAAGGATACACTTTGCTTACGAAGACTTGACGATGAGTCACGCATCAGAGACGTGATTTCAAACTCCCGCAGGGGCTTTATTCTGGGACTTTCTGGAGGGCTAAGGACTGTAATCAACACAAAAATACACAGGGAGGACAGTAGGAACCCACCGACCACTTTGGAGAGCTTTCGACCACTTTTCCTATATGTCGACCACATAGGTGGTCGGTCGACCCGAAAACTTGGTTGGTCGACCAGTTTAGTAAAACCGGGGCAGCTTGGTCTTTTTGAGGTTCGGATCTTTAAAAGCACAACTCCAAGGCACAAATTCTCACACATACAAGGCCAAAAATCACTCGTCTACCTCCGTAGACCTTTTTTCGTCTTAGATCTGGGATTTATACGCATTTTCCAACGCCCCACGCGAAGTTGATTCACGAAAACTCTTCAGTTTCCTTCACTTTGAACCGAACAAATCTTGTTTTCGGAGCTTTTTCCACCATTTTCGCCATTTGAGGTATGTTTCCCCCAATTTTGTCTTGAGTTTGGTGCCCTTTTCCCGAGCTTTGACTTTTTGACTTTTTTTTCCTCTCGAGAGTTGACGTTTGGCACTTTTTGCTCATTTTTGCTCATCTTTCCCCTTCTTTTCAGATGGCCGACGATGCTCCATACGGCGAGGGTTCTCCAAGGATGGAGGAGGAGCCCGACATCATTTCATTGCCGCCTAGGACTCGGCCCTTTGATCCTACGACATACCGCCTTGGGGTACATATTTTGCCACTAAGCACAGCTCGCCATTTTACCAGGTTTGCACGGCGCGCCCCCTAGATCTTCTATTGTGGGAGCCAGAGTCTCACCTGTCTCACTACGCGCTCGAGGTACATACTGCACTCTTATATTTTCTGCGATGCACTTTACATTTCTTGCACAATTCATGCTTTTACTCCGCATTTCGTCTGCTTGTTCTAGACACATTTACATACACAACGCTTCTGTTCATTTTGAACACAACTCACACACTGCATCTCTGCTCATTCTGAACCCAACTCACACACCGCATCTCTACTTATTCTGAACACAACTCACGCGCTGCATTTCTACTAATTCTGAACGCAACTCACATGCTGCATTTCTGTTCATTTTGAACATAACTCATATGCTGCACTTCTGCTCATTCAGAATATAACTCACATGCTGCATTTCTACTCATTCTGAACATAACTCACATGCTGTATTTCTGCTCATTCTGAACATAGATAGCTTCCCCTCCCATTCGGGGATATGGATCAATCATCGCGAGGAATTGGTATATGCAGCTCCTCGACGGTGTTCGACAGATTGTTGATGAGGCAGGGTTCGGGCTATTTTGCACGGGGTTATCGCGTCTTGCGGCGAGTAGGACCTTCCTGGGTGCACTAGTAGAGAGATGGTGGGACACCACCAACTCCTTCCATTTCTCTGCTATTAGGGACATGATGATGACCCCGTATGACTTTGCTATGCTGACGGGTCTCGAGGTGGGAGGCCGGCTGTAGACACCCCATTTTTGACCGACCTTAAGACTTAGACGTCACCAGTTGAGCGCTTGGTGATGTTGCATATCGCGCTCGTTCAGAAGTTTCAGAGTCGCGGCCGTGAGCCCTGCCTCCGGATTGCCGAACCCTCTTCTGTGCCTTGTCTCGGTTTGCGAACCAGACTCGGTTTTCTCTGTTTCTTTTCCTGAGGGGAGGGAGAGGTCCCGTAGACCATCTCTCAGTGGCCGTGGGCTACATTTTGTGGCCGCAGGCCATTTTGCCCATTTTGGAGTCCGGTTTCCGATTTTTCGGGACCGTTGGCCGTGTGTCTCGGTTCGGGACCACCTAACCATCTCCGTTTGCTCTAAATTTTGGCATACATCTTATTTTCTCCCTTTCAAGGGACACTGGGGCCTGAGAAACCCACTTCGTGGCCGAACGCCACTTTTGGTGCTTAGCAGCCCATTTTCGGGACCCCGAACTGCGTGTTTTGGCCCCCGGGCATTCGTTTTGCATCGGTTTTCGTTCATTTTTGGCACGTGCCTCTGTTATATCATCAGGAAGGTCACTGGAGGCTGGGAGGCCAGCAATTATCTTGGCAACCAGTTATATTCCATTTTCGCCCTCCGGCACCCGTTTTTCGCACTTCCGGGCCAATGTTGAACACCTTGGAGCCATTTTCTTCAAACCCAAACCACATATTTGTGATGTACACACATGGGAGGACCCTAAAAGTTCATGGCCGGCCACTAATGTTGCTTGACCCTTTTGAACCCCTCCTTCCGAGCCAATGTTGAACAACCTGGGCCCTTTTTCTTGAACTTTGAACCACATATTTGTGTTGTACACACATGGGAGGATCCTAATATCATATGGCCGGCCACTATTTCCTTTTGACCCTTTTGAACCCCTCCTAAAATTGGCTTGTTCTCTCTCCTGTTTTAGAATTTCCAAATTCGAACCACAGGGTTGTGACGAGGAGACCTGGGAGGCCACCAATATGTGGTGGCCGGCCACTATTTCAAGTTGACCCTTTTGACCCCTAGCTGGCCGGCTAGGGGGGGTGGCCGGCCGGCCACTTCCAAGCCCAATAGGTGGCCGGCCATGTTCCTCTCTCCTTCCACTTTACAGCTGTATAGCTGTTTCCCCCAGAAAATATCTCAATCCGGGGGATATTTTGTGGGGGAAAGCTTGCCTTCTTTTTGCCCCACCTTTACACCCTCTTTTTGTTCCATATAACCAGCTGGTGGCATCACATTTAGGGGTTAGAAAAAATCACCTTCAAGGTTGTATACAAAAATCTCTCTCCATCCCTCTCTTTCAAGCAAGAAACTCCAAGCCCTACACCACCATTTCTTCTACAACACCAAGCTCCACCACCACCACTCCATTTCCAGCAGCAAGAAGGTGTTCTCCAAGGCCTAAGGAACCACAAACTCAAGCCAAGAGGCAACCAAAATCAAGTCTTCAAGGGTAAGTAGTGTTCTTCCTTTTTTGAGCTTATTTTGGTATCATTTCTTAGCCATACTTGCTTATTTATTTGAGCTCCGACCCAAACTGAAAAGGTCATTTTTTTGAGCTCATTTTGTTGTTTCATTAAGGACTCAACCCGGTTTGAGCCCTCCATATTGCACTTGCTTCAATATCCTCCTTGAATCCCATTTTCTTGCATGCTTTGGCAGCCTATCATGCTTCTGTTTTTGGTCTTTTTACATGCCTATAAATAGTCTTATTTTGACCTTATTAACATGTTTCATTAAGGGTCTTTGGCCATTTGTGGAATATTTTGTATACTTCATGTTATAGCCTCTTTTTGAGCCTCATTTTGCATTGCATTTCTAGCATGTTTTTATTCTGTTTTTGGGTTTTTTCAGTTCTGTAAATATGCTTATTTTTGGTCCCTCTTCAATGTTGTAGAAGGAAATTTTTCATTTTGGGCTTTGCATATACCACTTGCCTCTTTGGCCATCTTTTGGCCCTTTTTCTTGCATGGGGGTGCAGCCATACTTGTGTTTGTTTTTAAGGTTTTTACAGTTCTGTAAAGTGACTTATTTTTGTCCCCTCTTCAATGTTGTTGAAGGGCCATAACCTGTTTGAGGACAGCAGCTATGAGTTGCTTCTTAATCCCATGTTTAGGGCCATTTTCGCATGCAAATTTTGCCCTATCTTTGCTTGCTTTTTGGCCATGTTTTGTACTAGAAAAATGCTTATTTTAGGGCTGTCTTGCTTCTCCATTTTCATTCCATGTACCAATTATGCATGCTTTGTATAGCTGTAGTTCATTCTATGCGCCTATTTTGCATTTCGGGAGAGATTCCATGCATCGGGTGTGTTTTCGCCTCATTTCGGGGCTGTTTTCCCCCACATTTCATTGCTGAAAATCCATTAACATGTTTTCATGTCATTCCCATGCCATTGCATTGCATATGCCATTGCCTCGATTTGTGTGCCCGTGTGCACGCGTTTCGAGGCACTTCATTTTCATCCACCGGCCTCTTATATGAGTGTGGATGACGCTCTCTCGTGTTAGTGTAAGTCCATGTTGCATTTTCCATGCCATTTTTGCCATATTGCATTGCATATGCCATTACCTCGGTTTGCGTGCCCGTGTGCACGCATTTCGAGGCACTTCATTTTCATCTATCGGCCTCTTATGTGAGTGTGGCTGAGGCTCTCTCATGTTAGTGTAAGCCCATATCATATTTTCATGTCATTTGCACCCATATCATATTTTCATGTCATTTGCATTGCGTATGTCATTTCCTCGATTTGCGTGCCCGTGTGCACGCACTTCGAGGCATCTCATTTTCATAGCATTGTGCATACTAGGTTGTATCTTAGATCACATTCATGCATTTCCTCGATTTGCGTACCCGTGTGCACGCATTTCAAGGCATCTCATTTTCATAGCATTGTGCATGCTAGGCTGTATCTTAGTTGCATTCATGCATGTCATGCATATTGCATTGTGTTCGGAATAGGAGTTAGCCCGGGCGCGGGAAACGAGGTGCGTTTCGTACTCCGAGTGACGGAACGCGTCTCAATTCCCCAGTCACCGACACTCCGGATCATCCATGATGGAGTTAGGTTTTGTTGTGTTTTCATGTACATCCATTCTACATTGAATTGCGCAATTCGGCTCCTCGGCCATCATGCATCGATATGTGTGATTGGTGGCACGAGGATCGAGGTATGCATATATCTGTGAAAATACATTGCTATGCCCCTTTCCTGCTCTCTGTTGCAGCAAAATGAAGAATCAACAACTTTTCAGAGCTCGGCACGCATTCCAAGATTAACTGCTAAATAGAGGCTAATTGGGGCATCCCGGTGGATTTCCGCGCAAGACAACCCGGACATGCATTATCCGTCAGAAGCAAGGCAGTCCCTGGCTCGCACGCCAGTTTTACAATTTTCTTAGTTGATTTGATTAATTAATTAGGAATTTGTACATTATTCGGACTGTAATATTTGGACTGTAATATAAAACCCATCCATAAAGGAGAGCAACACATGGCCTGTAGTGAAGTCCACCAATTCGTTAATGTGAGGTAGAGGAAAGTCGTCATTCGGACTAGCTTTGTTCAGATCTCTAAAATCCACACACACTCGAATTCTGCCATCTTTCTTCAACACCGGAACAATGTTGGCCAACCAAGTTGGACACTCAGATATTAGCAAAAACCCTGCGTCTAGCTGCTTGGTGACCTCTTCCTTGATCTTCAAAGCCCAATCCGGGCGTATTCTCCGAAGCTTCTTCTTGACAGGGTCGGGCCTCAGGGTCAAGAGGGATCCGATGCTATACTATCTCAGGATCGATTCCTGGTATGTCTTCGTAGGACCACGCGAAAACATCTTTGAAATCTTTTAATAAAGCGACTAAGCGCTCCCGTTCCTCCAAAGACAACATAGACCTGATCTGGACTAGACACGGATCCTTCTCAGTACCCACATTAATTGGAATGATTTCATCAACAAGGGGTTTTACAAACCTCTCATCGTCTCAATCAATCAAATGTTTTAAAACCAGAAGAATGCCTTCCTCATCGTTTTCACTAAAATTTTGAAAGTTATGATCAATGCAATATACAAGTGACACAGAGAAGTACTCAAAACCTGCGACGGTATTCTCATTCACAAAGTCTAGTCCATCTAGTTCCTCGGTTACAATCGACTCAAAAGAAAAGGAAAAAGATGACTTGGAAAAAACCTCGGCATCCGGGTTATCAACCCCAGGAATACTGGACTCAGACTCAGATGAATCGAGATTTGATTCCGACTCCACAGACTCTGTGGAATCAGATTCTGGTTCACTACCTGACTTAGAGCTATTGGACAAGAAGCCTTCCTCCAGCTGCCAAGTGAGGGATGGTGTGTCAGATGCATCCAAGATACCACCGGAAGGGTCCGTACCTGATTGGTCTCCGATCATGGAAAGGGTTAGGTTATCCCCCAAGCTTTTTGGGTTAATCTGATGATCCGAAAGGAGATATGCTAGTGCTACTCCTACCTCAAGTTCACTACGATTGGAATCACTTTCTATGCTCTTTGTAGCCTCGCAAGTTGGTTCAATCTGTTCCTCTATTTCACTCTCTTGCAGCTACAAGTCGAAGAAAATCTCAAAACTGGAACCCGCTGCTTCTCAGAGTTGAACCAAGGTTCGGGGAAACCACAAAATGGGAAGTCTTCCCCCTCCCGAACAAAAAAGCCATTCAGGGTTCCCCAGATTGGTCGGTGCACGAGCTCGTAGTGCTTCTCGCTTTGCTTTGTTCTGGCTCTTCTGGCCATTTATTTCCCTTTCCTTACCTAGTCTTCTTTGGTGGGCGTATAGCCAAGACCAAAGGCATGAGGCTTATGTGGCACATCGACTAATGTAGGGACGCCTATCCGGCCACTTCTGCCTAATCCCATTCCGGGCATGTGTTGTAGCTTATTAATGAGGCATACAGATTGGGCACTGACATATACAGCCAGGATATTTTGCACTACCAAGGCCTCAGCCAAGGTAAACCCTGAAATGAAAACATCCTGTTCGGCATGCACAATCTCCAGTACAGGCGTAGTGACCTCTGGCAGAGGATGTATAGATGAATTTCTGAAGACTATGGAAACCCCTTTTCCATGGGGGTACTTGAGCATTTAGTGGATGGTGGAAGAGATAGCTCTTACTTGGTGTAGCTAGGGTCACCTAAGTAGTAGGTTAAAAATGGCCGAAACGCCCAGAACATAGAACTCGATGTCCTGTTGAGTCGGGCCAACATGTACTCTAATCTACAATGTCCCCATCACCTCTCTGCTTGTATTGTCATACGCCTGGATCACCTGGGCTGTAGGCACAAACTCGGCCGATTTTAGGCCAATAGCATAAACCTTGCAGCTTGCACATGCGTTGATTGCTGACCCAGTGCCGACTAGTATGACTGGCACCCACTTTTCCTGGTACTCTACGGATATGTATAGAGGCTTGTTGTGTACAGAGCCTTCCGACGGTATTTCTTTGTCTGAGAAGGTTAGAGTTGGCGCAACGCCTCTCGGGAATACTAATCTTACCAGTTGTTCCTGGGTAGTGTCGATGGACAACTTAGCTTTATCCATCGCCGACAGTACAGCCTATCTGTGCACTCGGGAAACCATAAGCAGACCCCAGACAGATATATCAACTTGAATTTTCTTCAATTGTTTCAACACAACCTCTTCTTCTAACTATTTTTCCTTCTGCTTCTCGACTTCTTTATCCTTTCCAGATGCCTTGGGTTGGTCTAAATGTGGGGGGCTTGAAATACCGCCCACTTCTAGTCATGTGGTCTACCTCTTCAGAATACCAGGTATTGTCTGACAGGTCTTCACCCCAATCCTCGTCAGTGTGGGCAAGATGCAGATCATCGTCTTCCCACCATATTCCGCGGCAACCGACGAACAATTGTTCGGTTCTGTTCTAATCATTCCCTCATCAGAAGTATCCCCTACAGGGCATTGAGCTATTCCAACCTTCTGTTTGTCATGATCCCTTTCTTACACAAATCACTTCAATGCGGCTTCCTGTTTAGTTTTTGCGGTACTCATGGCGCCCAATTCTTGAGCCAAATTCTTTGTACTGGGGCTCTCCGGCAATTTCCCCTTGTCTTTGGCCATTCCGGCCACTGTAGTTACTCTTGATTCCCTTTTTCAGGTTTTGGTTCAGTTTTCTATTCCCGGTTAGGTTCATCACTAAGCCACCCGGAGTTGTCTGTCGACCCATTCAGTTCAAACCAATCAATATACATGTCCCTCTAATCTTGCTCATCAAAGAACTGTAAATTGTCTATGTCCTCCTTTAGGTTAGCTAGATCATTTAATCCCTGGTTTGGGCCATCCTTTCGAACTACATTGACCTCCATCCTAGTCGACAACACTATTTCTGGCTTAGCTTGATTGATTAGCACAAGATAGCAGCACGGGTTATACACCCCTTCAGATAAGTCCTCAGAGCCCTCGGGCAACAGACTGTCATTTTCCACCAAGGCTGGCCTCCCTTTATCTACCGTTGTCACCACTACGGGTTTAGGTTGGAGTATAGACGTGTTCATCATGCACAAGTCCGTGCTCTCTGGGATAAACAACGCCGGTTTAGGTAGGTGGGAAGGGGTGATATATATACTGGGGTTGTAAGAGACAGCCAATGTGTGGATGAGGTTTATATGTCGAGGTGGAGGGACTTGATTATGTGGTGGGAGAGGATTTGTAGTGACATTGGGTTTTTGAGGAGGTCCTATCACCTTATTATTGATGAGATCTTGAATCTCATGACGCAGCCTGTAGCACTAGTTGGTGTTATGACCATGCTATTGGTGAAAAGTGCAGTAGTTGGCTCGGTTATGTTTGGGCGGGAGACGATCGGATAGTGGGCGTTGTTCTAACGACTTTAGATGCCTTTTTTTTATCGGCACCCTCAGGGTTTGGGATAAAGGCATGTATAGTGGGGTAAAGACCCTTTGAGATCGGGCCTAGTTGTTTGAGGTCGAGGTTTGTGGATTTGTACTAGCGAAAGGGGTGGCTGTTTTGGTTATAGTGGTGACAACATTGACATCAGAAGGCCGTGTAGAGGTGCTACTGTAGACACGCCTGAACGTCCCGGGAAAATCCCGTTTTGTTCAATGGGCTCACTACAGTTCGGACTCAATGTCGCGGTTCTTAATATGATCTTGCAAAGTGCAATGCGAGATTGATAAATCACCAAAGAGTCCAAATCTGACAAATCATTTTGAAAAACTGATTTTTAGAAAGACGTGCCAAACATGGACTGCTTCGCCAGATATAGAGTCGCCACCTAAAATTTTTATCTTGGGAAATTTAGGAAACCCTGACTCGTGCCTAAGGCCACGTGTCCGTCATCACCAAAGTTACCTCGGCTCGGGAACTTGGGTACGAGAGGGGAAGGTCATGCAATGAGCACCCTCGCTCGCCCGATCAAAGATCGGCCTTTACTAACATGATATCTTATTTTTGAAAACATATGTGCTTTTATTCCAGTTATTAACCTAGAATTACTATGTGATGCGCACAGCATACAAGTATAAACTGGATCGCCTAAGTTGGAACAAAACATCTCATGTTTGTTTTTTAAAGCGGTTTGCTACTCGCAAGTAGGCTAAAATGCGGATTTTGCCACCCTCAAGTGGGCTTAGAAAACATGGTGATTTGCCTCTCAAGTGGGCTTAAAACTCGCAATCAATGAATTGTTCCAATTCAAGTAATCCAACCTTCACCCACAGGCATTCAGGCAGTTATATCACATAAGCAATTAACCTCATGGCAAGCATGCTATTATGGCAATCACTCACACATATGCAAGGATGCTAAAGCATAAACACTTACCGAGTACTCCGAGCCAAAACAAAAGCTATATTAGAAATCAATGCATGATCCTAGCTATGTCAAGAATGCCTAATGCAACATATGCAAAATGCAACTAGAAGTAGGCTCGGCTATTCTAAGATGGCATATGGATGCAACACTCGATACATGTATTCAAATAGGAATTTAAATACAATGCGGTTAGTATGATGCGCCGAGCCCGGTGCACGCAAGACAGATGAATGAATGCAAACAAGCAAGCATAAGGATGCTAATTGAAACATGACCTAAAACTAACCACTGAAAGTAGGTAAGTAAAAGGGAGAAAGACGTGGGGTTGGAAGACATTCACACATTCACGCACACTTATTACAAAATTTGCCCTCTCGACGAAGGGTCCGAATAAATAATACAGAACCGACTAATTAACTAATTATTCTAGCTAATTAATTATTACACAGCCAAAATTGAAACAAATATACATTCTAAGCTAATAAAACACTGAGATGGCCTCATGACGAGGGATGCATGCATGCCCAAATCACCTTGTTCGGAAATCCCTCGCGACGCCCCGACTTACCTCTGTTTACAATTGATCTCAGAACACTGCACAAAGCTTCAAAAGCCTAAAACTCCACCCAGGGAACCTGTGGGAAGGCTGCCGACTAGATATTGGCCTTGGAGACCACCTGCCGACCACCTTTTATGGTGAAAGCCAGAAAAAGTGGTCGGCTAGCCACTTTATCTGGTCGGCCGACCAGTTTTTGCTGCTGGTTCCTGGTTTTCTGCAACAGAGGGCAAGAAAGGGGCATGACAAAGTATTTGCAACACATGTATGCGCGACCACCCTCCCTATCATTACGTAAGCTCAAGGGAGTGTAGGTCTCGACCCTCGGGCCACCAATCACGCATCTCGATGCATGATGGCCGAGGAGTCGAATTGCACGACTCAATGTGAAATGAATGCACATACAAGCACCTAAAGCCAACAACTCCGTCATGGGTAGTCAAGAGTGTCGACGACCGAAAATTGAGGCACGTTTCATCACTTCAAGTATGAAACGTCCCTCTTTTCCTGTGTTTAGACTAACACCTATTCCAAACACAAATGCAAAGCAAGCATGGCATACACAATGCGACTCAAGTATAGAACTCAATGAAATATGACTTAGACATGCAAACATGCAAGGGATAAGCATACAAACATGCAATTAACATACTAGCATACACAATGCTCATGACAACTAGCATACACAATGCAAATAGTAACTAGCATACGCAATGCAATGAATGTGGCATGCGCAAATGCAATGATCAATCATGCGACAACATGGCATACTCAATGCTATGAACCACATGGCATACACAATGCACAATGGACTTAAACCAAGATGGATAGGGCCCAGCCATGTCCAAATCAGTGGCCATAACACCAAGATAAAAGCACCGAAATGCAAAGCATGCACGCACAATGCATTGGCAAATCAAGTAGGCCAAAGAGCACAACTCTCAAGAATGCTCAAGGAGTGATAAAAGTAGAAGTGTAACAACACTAAGTGCACTAAAATGAAGTAAGAAATTATGCTAAATCATTCAAACAACACAAGTATGACATGCTAGGACCCTAAGGCATGGAAGCCAGCAAAGAGGACTACAAAGGAGGCATGCAATGCATGGCACAAATGCATGAACTAAGCATGGACAGAGCTCAAGTAGGTCAAAATAAGGACCCAACTATGCTGAGATGATGGCTCAAATACCTAGGCATGCAGGCATGCAAGCATACAAGCTAAGCCATAAACTAGGCAATAATGCACAACACTTAAAGGCATTCAAAGCCTGAATGAAGTGAGGAGATGGCAAGTCTATATGCTCTGAAATCGAGTATTAAATGATGCCAAATCATCCAAATAGCTCAAAGATAACATGCGTGAAGCATCAAAACACAAAGCTAGCAAGGCCAATTGCACTATAGCTATATAAAGCATGAGGCATATGACAAAGGCAACCCAAAACAGTCCTAGAACATGTTAAAATGAGTCTAAAACATGTATGGATGGAAGCCAAAATGTGCTAGCATGAAGGGGCATAAGACATGGAATATGTAAGGGAAATAGGGTGAATTACACTACACCTATTAGGACCAAACACGATATGACTTAAGCACCAAAAATTAGAGTTATATTATGGCAAAATAACCCCAAATAATCACTGAAATGGTGGCTCACAAGCTATGGCATGAATGCATACACAATGGCTCACGTTAAGGCATAAAGGACCAACCCTCCAACGCATTGATTGAGTGACAAATGTGAATGTATGGCCATGAAAAATGGACTGAAATCACATTATGAATGATGCCAAATCATTGAAATAAGCCAAGTAGAGCATGCTAGATGACTCAATACACAAAGCTTACAAGCAAGATTGAACCAAAGCTATGCAAAACAAGTCATGGATGACCAAGAAAACTAAAATCAGACCTCAAGCATACCAAAACATGGATAAAATCTTCCTAAAGTCAAGCCAAAAGCATGCTAAAAAGACATGTCACAACACGACGTATGTTAGGCTATTTCATGGGATTGCATGGCAAGTGTATGGAGCATGCAAAGGCTATCCAAACCAAACCTAAACAGAGGTATGACATGATAAAATAAGCCCAAGAACATGCTGAAATGGACACAACATAGGCTAAAATGATATGCCACTTCAAGGAGCATATAAGGCTAGTGTGTGTGATTTACACTACAAGTGTATAAGGCATGCAAGAGGACTACACTCCCCGTCCCTGATCCGCGAAAGTGATATATTCCCTGTCCCCGCCCCCGATCCTCGACGGGGACCCATAGCCCGGCCCCATCCCCGCTCCCGATCGGGGATCCCCGACCCCGAAAAATCCCCAGTGGCTTTTTTTTTTTCTTTTTTTTTATCTGTAAAAATCTATAAATTCAGTATAAATAAATCAATAAATATTTGCCAATATCGATATATAAAACTGTTTGCCAATATCAATATCAATATCTCAATAAATATTTGCCAATATCAATATATAAATCTGTAAATTCAGTATCAATAAATCAATAAATATCTCCTAAACATCAACATATAAATTCAGTATAAATCTGTCCAGCATATTTGCCAATATATACAAATCAACATCAACATATTTGTCCAATATATACATATTTGCCAATATCAATACATACATATTTGTCCAACATCAATATATACAAATTCATAAACATCAACATATTTGCCAATATATACAAATCAATAAATCTGTCCAGCAGCATCCTATTCAAATCAATATCTCCTAAACAAAATAGCATCTGTCAAATATTCAATAAATCTGTCCAGCAGAGAGAATAGCATCCTATTCAACAAAATAGCACAAACAACAAAACATCTGTCCAACAGCCCACACACACAAGAAAATTCAACAAGTACAAAGAGAATAATTAATCCCAAGCACAACCCGCAAGGGATAGTGTAGACACCTCATTTTTGACCAACCTTAAGACTCAGACGTCATCGATTGAGCGCTCGGTGATAGTGCATGTTGTGCTCATTTCGAGGTTTCAGAGTTTGGGCCGAGTGCCTCCCCTTCTGGCCTCTGAACTCTTTGTGCTTTGGCTCGGTTTGCGGACCGAACCTTGTTTCTCTTCCCTGGAGGGAGGGAGTGGTCTGTTAGATCACCTCTTTGTGGTCGTAGACCACTTTTCTTGTTTGGAGACTAGTTTCCAGTTTTTGGAGTCTTCGACCGCGTGCCTTGACTCGGGACCGCTTAATGTTCTCCGTTTGGCGTGGTTTTTGAACCACACCTTGTTGCCTCTGCCTAGAGGGACACTGTGGTATGGGAGACCACTTTTGTGGTCGTAAACCACTTTTGGTATCGGTAGACTAGTTTTCGAGGCTTTCGGCTGCGCGCTTTGCCTCCCAAACTTTCGTCTTGCATCCGTTTTGGTTTGTTTTTGGTACAAACCTTGTTTTCCTTTTTTGGAAGGTGGTACAAGGGTGGGAGACTAGTTATTCCCCTTGGAGACCACTTTTCCTCCCACCAGCCAGTTTTCTGGTCGGCTAACTGGTGTTCTTGGTCTTTGGGCCACCTTTTCTGGTCGGCCACCACACCACTGCATTGTTTTCATGCTCTAGACTCTCTCCCACCATGGCCGACCAGTTTATTTCTTGGGAGACCACTTGTGGTGGTCGGCCGACCACTTCAAGTAGCTGGCACACCTGGAAGGCACTAAAGCCATCCTCAATACACGTGTATGGAGGGATGGCCTTGAACCCTAAGCTTGTCCAACAAGCTTAAGTTTGGTTCTCTATAAGAGAGAACCTCCTCCTCCCTCCTTCAAGTTCAGTTCTTGAGGCTTGAGAGTTATACATACATACTTGTATCTATTTTGCTCTTGTTCTTCATTTTGTGCCTTAAAAGTGTAGTTTTACCACACTTTAACACACAAACACACACTCAAATGCCATCCTTTTGTTGGTAAGGCTTCTTGAGGTTGTTTTTGGTGCTTTTGGACTGGTTTTGATCCAAGAAAGCTGCTGGAGTTGCAGTCTTGAAGAGGTTCTACAAGGGTGAGTCAACTAACCCTTTAACCCCTTGTTTTGCTTAAGATTTTAGACCTATTTGCATGCTGATTTAAGCTTAACTCTTAACTACAAAAAGTTCTATTTTTTGGTCCTTAAAATGTTTGTTTGAGGTCATTTTTGTGTTGGGGGTGGTCTACCCCCTCTTAGGCCTTGTTAGGCCTTGTTTTGAGCCATCCCTTTAGGCTCTTGTTATAGCCTTTGCATGACCTTTCTACCATTGAAATCTAGAGGATTTTCAGTGGTGAAAAGGTGGTTTTGGAGTCCTAAATAGGAGAGGGTCATCCCCTCTCATTGTATTTTGAATACTTGCTTCATATGCCTCATGTTTGAGCATGTTTGTTAAGCTTATGTTGGCCATATCTTAGCATGTATTTAGGGTTATTTTGAGATGGCATGCCACTGTCTTTGGTTGCTTGGATCACCTCATGCATGCTTAATACACTTGTAGTGTAAATCCTCATAAACTAGTTTTGTATGCTTCATGAAATAGCATGTCTTTCCAGCTTGTGTTGAGTCCATTTCATCATGTTCTTGGTGTTTTTTTACCATGATATACCTCTGTTAAGGTTTGGTTTAATAGCCCCTTGCATGCTCCATGCACTTGTAGTGCAATTCCATGAATTAGCCTAATGTGTGCCATGCTTTAATATGTCATTCTAGCATGCTTTTGGCTTAACTTCAGCAAGCTTTTGTCCATGTTTTAGCATGCTCTAGCTCTGATTTGTGTTGTTTTGGTCATGCATGCCATGCTTTGTATAGCTATAATGCATTCTAGCTTGTTAGCTTTGTGTATTGAGTCCACTAGCATGCATTGCTTGGCTTATTTGAATGATTTGGCATCATTTGTTATGTGATTTCAGTGCATGTTTCATGGCCACACACTTGCATTTGTCACTTATTCAATGCGTTGGAGGGTTTGCCCTTTATGCCTTTAACATGAATCATTGCGTATGCCTTCATGCCTAAGTTTGCGAGCTATCGTTTCAATGTGTTTTTGGGGTTATCTTACCATAATATAACTCTGATTTTTGTTGGCGAAGCCATCCCATGCTTGGTCTTGGCAGGTGTAGTGTAATCCACCTTATTTACCTTGCATGATCCATGCTTTATGCCCTTCATGCTAGCTTGTTTTGGCTTCCTTCCTTACATGTTTTAAACTCATGTTGACATGTTCTAGGACTGTTTTGGGTTGCCTTTGCCATATGCTTCATGTTTTGCATAGTTGTAGTACAAATGCTTATGCTAGCTTTAAGCTTTGGGTACCATAGCATGCTTCATTTGTGTTGTGTACATGATTTGGCATCATTTACCATGACATTTTAGAGCATGTAGCATTGCCATGTTCCCACTTCATTCACTCTTTAAGTGCCTTTGAGTGTTGTGCATTTGTTGCCTAGCTTATGGACCAATGTGTATGCCATCTTGCCTAGGTCTTTGAGCCTCCATCTCAGCATGCTTTGGTCATTGTTTAGACCTATTTGAGCTCTGTCCATGATTGGTTCATGTATTTGTGCCATGTATTGCATGCCCCTTTTGTAATTCTCTTTACTAGCCTTATGCCTTAAGGACTCTAGTATGCTATGCTTGTATTGTTTGAATGATTTGACATCATTTCACACTTGATTTCAGAGCCTTTAGTTTTGTCACACTTCCATGTTTATCGCTTCTTCATCATGCTTGAGAGTTGTGTTCTTAGGCCCAATTGATGGGCCATTGCATTGAGCATGTTTGCCTTGCGTTTCGTGACTTTTATTTCATCATTATGGCCATTGATTTGGGCATGGCTGAGGTCAGTCCACATTTGGTTTAAGTCTATTTAGCATTGAGCATGCCATGTTGTTTCATTATATTGTGCATGCCATATTCATCGCATTGTGTAGGGCATATACTTTGCATTGTGTATGCTTAGGTTACATTGCATTGTGTATGCTTAGGTTACATTGCATTGTGTATGCTTAGGTTACATCGCATTGTGTATGCCATGTTGTCCATTGCATTGAGTATGCCATGTTCTTAGCATTTAGCATTGTGTATGCTTAGGTTACATTGCATTGAGTATGCCATGTTCGTCGCATTGTGTATGCCATATATTTTGCATTGTGTATGCTTAGATTACATCGCATTGTGCATGCTAGGTTGTTGATTGCATTTTGCATGCTCATGTTACATTGCATGTTTGCATGCTTTACTTGTTTTTGCATTTGTTTGGATTAGGTGTAAGTCCAAACATGAGGAACGAGGGACGTTTCATACTTGAAGTGATGAAACATGCTTCAATTCTCGGTCGCCGATGCTCTTGATCATACATGATAGAGTTTTAGGCTTTATGTGTTTACTTGTGCATTCATTTCATATTGAATTGTGCAATTTGGCTTCTCGACCATCATGCATTGAGATGCGTGATTGGTGGCCCGAGGGTCGAGAACCACACTCCCTTGAGCTTATGAAATGATAGGGATGGTGGTTATGCACACATATCTTGCAAATACATTGCCATGCCCTTTCTTGCTCTCTGTTGCAGCAAACTGGAGAAGTGCAGCAAAAACTGGCCGGCCAACCAGCCAAAAAAACTAGTTGGCCGACCACTTTTTCTGGTTTGCAGTAACAAAAAGTGGTCGGCCAGTGGCTGGAAGCACCCCTAGGTAGTCGGCAGCCCTCCTACAGGTCCCCAAGGTGAGTTTGAAGCTTTTTGGAGCTTGGTGCAAGGTTCTGAGAACAGTTGCAAACAGAGGCAAATCGGGGCATCGCGACAGATTTCCGAACGAGGCGACTGAGCATGCATGCATTCTTCTCCCTCTGAGGCTCCTGCTTCACTGCTTTACTTAGCTAATTTGCTTAGCTAGTTTATGCTTTGGTTCTGTACTTAATTAGCTAATGTGCTTAGCTATTCAATTCGTGTTGTAATAATTAGTTGTAGCTAGTTATTCAATTTGTATTGTAATAATTAGTTTAATTAGCTTAGATTAGCTAGTTAGCTTATTATTTAGACCCTCCGTCAAGAGGGCCAACTATTGTAATAAGCGTGCGTGTGTGTGATGCATGTCTTCTAACCCCCATTTCTTTCTCCCTTTTACTTAACCGCTTACGATGGTTAGTTTTAGGGCATATTTCGATTAGCATACCTTATGCTTGCATGCGTGCATCCATTCATCTGTATTGCATGCACCGAGCTCGGCGCATCATACTAACTACATTGTATTTCAATTCCAATTTGAATACATGTACAAAGTTGCATTTCATATGACATGATTAGAATAGCCGAGCCTATTTTAATTACATTCTCGCATGCATTGCATTAGCCATCTTAACATGAACTAGGATCATGCATGATTTCTAACTAGTTCTTTGTTTTGGCTCGGAGTACACTGTGAGTGTTTACGCTTTAGCATACTGCATGTGTGTTAATGTTGCCATGAATAGCATGCTTGACATGAGGCTAAATGCTTAAGTGATTAACTGCCTGAATGCCTGTGGGTGCAGGTTGGATTGCTTGAATTGGAACAATTCATCAAATCCCCGATTTAGCCTACTTGCGAGTAGCAAACTTCAAACCGTTTTCAAACAAATAAACATGCAATGTTTTGTTCCAACTTATGCGATCTAGTCTATATTTGTATGCTGTGCACATCACATAGTAATTCTAGGTTAATAATCAGAATAAGAACACATGTGTTTTCAAAAACAAAATATCATGCTTAGTACAGGCCGATCTTTGATCGGGCGAGCGAGGGTACTCATTGCATGACCTTCCCCTCTTGTACCCAAGTTCCCGAGCCGATGCAACTTTGGTGATGACAGACACGTGGCCTTAGGCACGAGTCAGGGTTTCCTAAATTCCTCCAAAATAAAATATTTAGGTGGCGACTCTGTATCTGGTAAAGTAGTCCATGTTTGACACTTCTTTATTACAAATCAGTTTTCCAAAACGATTTGCCAGATTTGGACTCTTTGGTGATTTATCGATCTTACATATTTG
>NW_021024551.1:1037016-1054084 GCF_004153795.1 Camellia sinensis
ATATAAACTTTGTTGAAACCTTAGTCATGTAAAAATATCAGCAAAATATAATTTCTTCTATTCATCAAATTCCTCAAATCTTCTGCAGTCCAAAATGATACATCTTTCAAAAATACTCAATATTCAATGCAAGTAACACATCTCAACTCTCAACAAGTAATTCAATTAAAAACAATACAACTAAAGCAAGCTCTTTTTACATGTCTCCAATTAATGGTTCCCAATCTTTCCACCTACTACTAATTCTCTTGATTTTGCCTTAGAAGGTATTCTCTGTTCTTGGACGTCCAGGCCTGGTTCTCTACAAGAGGAGGTAAACAACGTCATCATCATCAACAACACATTTGGGCTTCCACATCTAGGAACTAGATAGATAGAAATGTGATAAGATCGCAATATCTTTACACGATAGTAATCATCAAGAAAATCAAGATCCTTCCACTTCTCTTTATAGCACAAAAACCATGTTCTGCAAGGAAAAGAATTAATTTCCACATCGACAGACAAGAACGTTTCCTAATATCAACCTAATGAATGTCCAATTGGATTTCATATATGTCATTTGCTACATTTCTTAACTATCCCAATGCTTTTGTATCATTAAAAGCTCTTCCAACTTTTTCTCTGCAAACAGGACAAACCATACGATTCCACTTATTCCATTCTCTCCTTCTTGAAAATTGCTCCATTAAGTTCACACCGTATAGCATCCAACAAGAACGTAGTTGAAACAAATGGCCTTCTCCTAACCATGAATTAAAAGATTTCGTAGCATTTGTTCGCACATTTCACCAACTCTTACCTTGATAAATAAGGCGTTAATCAACATCATTTAGGAAATCTCAAGAAACTTCTAACCTACGACCACAACGCCCTTATTCTTCAAATAGCTCATTAAACAATCAATAGTAGGAGCATATACACATCTACTAAAAAGAGTAACAAATACTCTTTACGATTCATGATCTCACTGCAAAAGTCTTCGAGTTTTATCTTCAAAATGCATTAGAACAAAAGAATGAGAAAAAAACGAAAGACATTAGCTAAAGCTTTTAGTAAACCTCCATGCTACAGTACAACGCAATATCCCCTCCGGAGTCAAAATAAAAATAAACCTTTGACCAGAACATCAACTGTCATAACTTTCATATCACATGGCCAAAATAAGGATATAGCCTCAAAATTTATATACACGTTATCATAACAATAAAAAAAATTACAAAGAGAAAATAAACCAAAGTAATAACTATGCACCAGCCATAAGATAAATTTTATGCCTGTATATATCACAAATTCAATAGCAGCGCATACAACATATAAGAAATCAATGAATAAATAAATTTATCACACTGTATAAATATAAAAATTTAACAAGATACACATACATCTATCACTAATGATTGCCCATAACTCAATAATACACTCTCTCAGAAACGAAAAATGATAGAATTATCATGTTTTAATATAATACAATAGCACAAATAATACTTGGTTACCTTCTTTTGCCGTAAAGTGCAATAAACACCTTGTGATCTTCCTTTCAAGAAAGTCATCAAGCACAACACAAGGCCGACAATACTTGCACCTGAAGCATGCCTCAAAACGAAAAACAAGCATTGAAATGTCTTCCTTTACTATCAACATCAAATTCTATATCAAACGCTCCCGTCAGTTACAATATTTAGTGGCATCAATACCAACGAAGATCATCAAATGATGATGAATAGTCACCAAAAATAAGACCCTTGCTTTTCAACAATCTCACATCCAAGTTGCGATAAGAAAGCTTTTTCCATAAAGTACTTTGAAATCCAAACTACTTACTAACCGATGTCAGCTTATTACGAAATATATCTCTTAAATTAAGCCCAGCCAATTCAATACTTGAAGTCTCCTAGCATGTTTTAACTGTACAAAAGAAGATCACAAGTATGACTCATAAATTGTTATAAAAGCTCACTATGATTTTCCACTCTGGCATCAACGCTCTATAACATCCCAAATCAACCCTTCTTACATGAAGTGACACGATCCTTATCATCTCTTAACAAAATCAAATCCAAATCAAACTGGAATGAATAGAATAACTTTGACAACGCATCTCGAAATCACAACTCTTGAGAAACCTTTGTCCCACTCCTTTCATACAATTAACCAACCATCAGAGAGCAAAGGTTCGTTTGATTTGAATAAAATGAAGGCAAATCAGTTTCACAAACATACACTAACTTACTACACTACTACTACTAGCTTCACCATCACAAATCATTACCTTTCACTCCAAAATAACACTTTACAAAATATCAATACAATCGAATATCACAAAGAAGTGCAAATCAAGATCACTCCAATCCGCTTCCACTTTTTAGACGCAACAAAATGTCAGTGCATGATACGATTTTTCAAAGAACTCCAATGACTCACTCCACTTTGCACACAATTTATATACTGAATCTTAAATTAATCATCATTATACTTCTGATAACAATGTACCCTCTAAACTTGCATAATTAAGAAACAAACAAATTCTCCATATTATATCCTGCAACAAATAACAATTATATTTTAGGCAAACAACTCAATACCTAAAACACAACAAATCAGTGATAAAATTATCACACTAACTCAAACACATCCAAAACCAGCATATGAACTTTAAGTTAACCACCAAGAACCAAGAAAGTGAATAAGGCTTACGCTTTTAGACATGGTAACTCGATTTGAATCTTACCATTACATTATGCAACCTTCATCTCGTATTCCATACTTCACTGATAATTTATCACTGTTGAAAAATATCCACAACACCCCAAAATATCATGATCAAAATTATACTGTATAAAATAACAAACCAGCACCTGTGTTCAATCAAAAACAATTTCGTAACCAAAAAAATAGAAAAATCTAATTCTTTACATGTAATATCTCAAACTTCTATCATGATCAAATAATTCAATCGCAAGAAACAACAGAGTAACAACATATCACAACAAAAAATCACCAACTAACAAACAAAAAGAACCAACAATGATTGAAATCAAAATCAAACATACCAGTCGACCACTCCACAACATGCGAATCAGAAAATGTACTCTAACCCAAACACGAAATGAAAACAGCACAACTCGCAAATCCGAAAAATGTAACTATACACCAAACACAATCGCAACAGGAAGATTCACCAAGCACTGCAATCACAATCACAAATCGCGAGATACACAAGCAGAATCAACAATCACAAGCTTCACAATAATACATTAGAAATGGAAGTCTACAGAAATCGAAATCACAAACCCATACTTACAACAAATATTTTGATGGACAAATCACACAGAAACGCGCGCAAAACAGGGGGGGTAAACGGTACCCAAAAAAAAAGGCTCAGGACCAGTTGGTCACAAGAGCAAAAATCAGGATCTAAGAGGAATAGTGTTAAAATGTAGACCAGCCGTAAAAAAACCAAACAATATCCCACATCTTACAAAAATAACACTAAGCCGGGCAGGCTAAGCAGACAACGGCCGATGTACCTCTAATTAATACACAGTAAGTAAAACGTTCTATTTAACATATTAACTCTATGATCATATTAACATAGTCTATTAGGCTTGAAATGTTTGTTCCTCGGGTCCCAGATAGGCTCAAGAATGATGCGTAAAACGAGACTATTGTGGTATAAAAAATTAGCTAATACATTAAACTAAAATGTATGGAAAATTAGGAGGCTTAATTATTATTAATTCAAATTTATTTGAGACTCAATTACTTAATTCTAAATTAAATTCTCCTAATCAATACATAATGATGATACGAAGTTTAGAAGTCAATAATCTGTCAAATCTTAATGACCTTGCACAATTCAAACTTAAAATTTTAGACCGTATTCTTAATTTTTTTACCATTTGACTAATTTTGTGATTCATGGTGCTTAGTTGTGTTTTGTTTTTTTTGATTTTCAAACCAATGTTTTCATTTTTGTGCAAAACGGTTTTTTTGAGAATTTTTGAAAATAATTTTTTAACCAATTCCTAAAAAATGGTTATTTTCAGAAAATTTCCCTAATTATTTATTTCCCATATTTATTTTGAGAAACTTCCATCCCCAATTTTATCACCCCGCATTGCACCTCTAATGAGTGACAAAATATTATTAACCAATTAACTCTCCTTCAAACTCTTCTCTCTCAATTTCAAAATTGTCTGCTACCTTATTAGAGGTGTAATTGGGGGTGAATGCAAGTTGAGTGGATTCGTTTGTTACTATTTAATGTTGAGCCTCAATTAATTTTGTATCTAAAATAGAAATTTTAAAAAAAAAGAAAAAGAGTTTTGCTACATCCCTATTTCATCACCGAACCAATTCTACACTCTAATAAGGTAGCAAGACAATTTTGAAATGAGATTAGAAAGAGTTTGAAGAAGAGTTAATTGGTTAATATATTTGTCAGCTCATTAGAGGTGCAATTGCGGGTGAATAAAATGGGGGATGGGGAAGTTTCAACAAAATATAATATGGGAATAATAATTAGGAGAAATTTTCCTGAAAACTACCCATTTTTTAGGAATTGGTAAATAAATTATTTTCAAATTCTCAAAAACCGTTTTTGGCACAAAAGTGAAAACATTTTTTTGAAATCAAAAAAACAAAACACAACTAGCAACCAATGAATCCAAAACATTAGTCAAATGTAAAACTTAGAAGTTACGGTCCTAAAATTACTCTTTAAGTTTGTATATTTCGTGGCAGGTCATTAGAGATTTGACAGAATGTTATTAAACCTATCCAGAATATCAGCTATTCAAATTGAGATGAGTCACTTCTAATTGGGAGAGACTTCAAATTTAATTAAAAAGAAACAAGAAAAAAAAATCATGTAATTCAATTCCATTATTATTTTTTCGCTAGCATTGAAATCATCTATTTAATTGCATTTGAATCCCGTTCTTGCCAGGTCAAATTGTTTTCTCATTGAACGATTCATGACAAACCTTATTTTTTCTTTTTCTCTCTATTTATTAATGATTGAATTGTCTAGTAGTGACTCTCCTCTTTGATGACCTACTCCATTCAGCACAATGCGTTTTATGAAATTTGGACTAGTGAACTTCTAAACTTGTCGCTATCAATCATTATGTATTGATTAGGAGAAAATTTAATTTTTAATTAATGTAATTGAGTCTCGAAATTAATTTAATTAATAATAATTAAAGCTCCTAATTGTTCGTACATTTTAGTTTAGACTTTTAATTAGCTAATTTTTTATACACAGATAGTCTCGTTTTACGTACCTCATTCTTGAGCCTATCTTGGGACCGAGGAACAACATTTTAGCCTAATAGACAATGTTAATATGAATCATAGAGTTAAATTATGTTTAAATTAGGAATCGTTTTACTTCCTGGGTGTTTGCAATTAGAGGTGGACAGTCGGTCCGCCGTTGGTCTGGCTTAGCCTCCCGGCTTAGTGGTTATTTTGTAAAGGATTTGGGAATGATTGTTTGGGTTTTTTTACCTGGCTGGTCCTACATTTTACACCCTCTTAGTCCTGAGTTTTGCTCTTGTGCACCAACAGGTCATGAGTATTTTTTTTTGGTACCGTTTTACCCCTCCCCTGTTTTGGCGCGTTTCTGTTTGGATTTTCCATCAAAATATTGTGTTGTAAGTATGGGTTTGTGATTTGGATTTCTGTAGAACTTCACGATTTGCTAATGTATTATTGTGGAGCTTTGTGATTTGTGATTTCGTGCTTGGTGTATCTTCGCGATTTGTGATTTGTGATTGCGTGCTTGGTGAATCTTCCTGTTTGCGATTTCGTGTTTGGTGTATAGTTACATTTTCTGATTTGCGATGTTGTGCTGTTTGCGATTTCGTGTTTGGTGTATAGTTACATTTTCTGATTTGCGATGTTGTGGAGTTGGGTCGACTGGTATGTTTGATTTTGATTTCAATTTCAATGTTTTGGTTCTTTTTAGTTTGAGTTGGTGATTTTGATATTGTTGTGATATTGTTGTTACTCTGTTGTTTCTGTTGCGATTGAATTTGTATTTTGATCATGATATTGAAAGTTTTGAGATATGTACATGTAAAGAATTTTAGATTTTTCTATTTTTTTGGTTACGAAATTGTTTTGATTGAACACAGGTGCTGGTTTGTTATTTTATACAGTGATAATTTTATCACTGAGTATTTTGGGGGTGTTGTTGGATTAAATTTTTCAACAGTGATAAATTTATCAGTGAGTATGGGAATACGAGATGAAAAGGTTGCATAATGTAATGGTAAGATTCAAATCGAGTTACCATGTCTAATAAGCGTAAGCCTTATTCACTGTTCTTGGTCTTTGGTGGTGTTAACTGTTAAAGTTATCAATGCTGGTTTTTGGATGTGTTTGAGTTAGTTGATAATTTTATCACTGTATTTGATTTTGTTTTAGGGTATTTGAGTTGTTTGCTAAAATATAATTGTTATTTGTTGCAGGATTTATAATGATGGAGAATTGTTTGTTTCTTATATGCAAGTTTAGAGGTGTGACATTGGTTATCAAGTATAATGATGGATTTAATTTTAAGGATTTAGTATATAAATTGTGTGCAAAGTGGAGTGAGTCAGTTGGTAGTTCTTTGAATATATCGTATTCAATGCCTGGACATTCTTGTTGTGGTCTACAAAGTGAAGCGGATTTGGAGGTTATGCTTGGACTTGCACTTTCTTGTGATATTCATTGTATTGATATTTTTGTAAAGTGTTATTTTTTGGGTGAAGGTTATATGATTTGTGATGGTGAAGCTAGTAGTAGTAGTAGTAGTAGTAGTAGTGTTGTTTGTGAAACTGATTTTTTGCCTTCATTTTATTCAAATCAACGGAAACCTTTGCTCTCTGATGGGTGGGTTAATTGTATGAAAGGAGTGGGACAAAGGTTTGCTCAAGGAGTTGTTGAATTTCGAGATGCGTTGTCAAAGTATTCTATTCATTCCAGTTTTGATTTTGATTTTGATTTTGTTAAGAATGATAAGGATCGTGTCACTGTTCATTGTAAGAGAAGGGTTGATTTGGGATGTTTATAGAGCGTGCATGCCAGAGTGGAAAATCATAGTGAAGCTTTTGTTATTAACAATTTGATGATGTTCATACTTGTGGATCTTCTTTTTGTACAGTTAAACATGCTAGGATGACTTCAAGTATGATTGGTGGGCTAATTTTAAGTGATATTCGTAATAAGGCTTTGACATCGGTTAGTAAGGTAGTTTGTGATTTCAAGTACTATTATGGAACAGAAGTTTCTTATCGGCAAGCTTGGATGTGTGTTGAAAAAGCAAGGGGTCTTATTTTTGGTGACTATTCATCATCATTTGATGATCTTCGTTGGTAGTTGATGCCACTAATGATTGTAATCTGGGGAGCGTTTTTGATATAGAATTTGATGTTGATAGTAAAGGAAGACATTTCAAATGCTTGTTTTTCGTTTTTGAGGCATGCATTCATGGTTTCAAGTATTGTCGGCCTGTGTTGATGCTTGATGGAACTTTCTTGAAAGGAAGACACAAAGGTTGTTTATTGGCTACTACGGCAAAAGAAGGTAACCAAGGTATATTCTGTGTCTATTTGTTATTATTATTAAAACAATGATAATTCTATCATTTTTGTTTCTGGAGAGTGTTGATTATTGAGTATGGTCAATCTATTAGTGATAAATTTATGTTGTATACTTTTGTTAAATTTTTATATTTATACAGTGATAAATTTATTATTCATTGATTCTATATGTTGTATGCTGCTATTGAATTTTTGTAGTTATACAGTGATAAATTTATCTATGGCTGGTGCTATATGTTATATACTTTGTGTTTTGATTTTCTCTTTGTAATTTTTTTTATTTGTTATTGATAACGTGTATATATATTTTGTTTGAAGGCTTATATCCGTTATGTTTTGCCATTGTTGATAGTGAAAGTTATGACAGTTGGCATTGGTTCTTGTCAAAGTTATTTGTTATTTTGACTCCGGAGAGGGATATTGCGTTTGTTACTGATCGGCATGGAGGTTTACTAAAAGCTTTAGCTAAGGTCTTTCCGTTTTTTTCTCATTCTTTTTGTCTAATGCATTTGAAGATAAACTCGAAGACTTATTTGTCAGTGAAGAGTCATGAATCTAAAGAGTATTTGCTTACTCTTTTTAGTAGATGTGTATATGCTCCTACTATTGAGTTGTTTAATGAGCTATTTGAAGAATTTAAGGGTCGTTGTGGTCGTAGTGTTGAGAAGTTTCTTGAGGATTTGCCTAATGAGTGTTGATGTAACGCTTATTTTCAAGGTAAGAGGTATGGTGAAATGTGCACAAATGCTACGAAATCTTTTAATTCATGGATTAGGGATGAATGCCATTTGTTTTCAACTAGTCTTGTTGATGCTATACGGGTGAAACTAATGGAGCAATTTTCAAGAAGGAGAGAAGTTGGGAATAAGTGGAATCGTATTGTTTGTCCTTTTGCAGAGAAAAAGTTGGAAGAAGCTTTTAATGATACAAAAGCATGGATAGTTAAGAAATGTAGCAATGACATATATGAAATCCAATTGGATCATTCAGTTATGGTTGATATTAGGAAACGTTCTTGTTCTTGTCGATTGTGGGAAATTAATTCTTTTCCTTGCAAACATGGTTTTTGTGCTATAAAGAGAAGTGGGAAGGATCTGAATTTTTCTTGATGATTACTATCGTGTCAACAATTATTGCGATTCTTATTCACATTCTATCTATCTAGTTCCTAGTATGTGGAAGCCAAATGTAGTTGTTGATGATGATGACGTTGTTTTACCTCCTCTTTGTAAGAGACCAGCTGGACGTCCAAGAACAGAGAGAATACCTTCTAAGGGCAAAATCAAGAGAATTAGGTGCAGTAGGTGTGGAAAGATGGGAACTCATAATTGGAAGACATGTAAAGAAGCTTTGCTTTAGTTGTATTGATTTTAATTGAATTACTTTGTTGAGAGTTGAGAGGTGTTACTTGCATTGAATGATTGAGTATTTTTGGAAAGATGTATCATTTTGGTACTTGCATTGAATGATTGAGGAATTTGATGAATAGAAATTATATTTTTTGCTGATATTTTTACATGACTAAGTTTCACAAATTTATATTATTTGATTTATGTTCAATGTAGTTGTTGTTTTTGGTGTTTTATACAATGATAAATTTATCACTGTTTGGTTTGGACAAGTTGGTGGATTATTTTTTTGTAAGAATGATAAATTTACCATTGTCTGAAGGAAACAATCAAGCATTAATGGGGTTCCTGAATTTTGTTATTTTCAAGAATGATAAATTTACCGCTGATTGTATGGGAAGAGTTGACAGTTTATTACATTTATGTCAGTGGTTGATAAATTTATCACTGTCATATCCAAGCAAATGTTCTTTTTTACAGTGATAAATTTATCACTGGCTTAAACTCACCAAAAATCAATTGATGTCACAAGTTATACATGTTTTTAGTTTTTATGTGCCTTGATTAATTCAAACAAGAATATAGCCTTGCTTGTTAGACAAAGCATCCCTCAGAAACACAAATAATTTGTGCATTGAATTTACAATGACATATGCTAGACCTCTTTCCATTTTCTTTCTCTTCACACTGTACCTTATTTACTCTTGGGTTGATTGCTGATAAAAGGAGAAGAAAGAAAATGAATATATATATGTACACATATATCCTTTTTGGTCTTTTGTTATTTTTGAGTGATTTTATCTAGTGGATGTCTTTTATGAGATTCCAAATGACAGTAGATTTGAGATTCAAAATTTTAATACGATTTTTCCCATAAGTCTTTCAGCACTCAAAGGAGTAAATCTTTGTATATTACTTACTTATAGGAAGCAATTTTTGTTTGGAGTTATCTAATTTTCCCAGGAAAAATTTCCACAATATAAAGCTGTAGATCAAATCTCTAGAATACATAATTGTATATCTGTTGTGTTAGCTGCTTTGCAAAGCAAAAAATTTTAGATCAACTACCATGTTTATCTGGTTTAGCAACAAGTTCTCAGTCTGCATACTGTTTTGTGGTCACTCAGAAACAAGCTTTGAATGTTTGAGTTGTTTAACTGAAGTATCAAATGGTTTTGATTATTTAGAAATCATCAAGGATGGCATGTTCTTACATTCATTCTCAAACTTGGGAATATCTACAAATTGTAACAGTATTTTAATTTCCAATTTGGATAATGTAATAGTGTTTGTGTTTTAATTTTCAATTTAGGTAAATTTTTTAATATTTTTTATAGTGTTTTGTTTACTTGAATTGGGGAAAAAGAATGAGAGAGAGAGAGAGTTGCTGGTTTTTTTGTTTGAACAGTGGTAAATTTATCAGTGCTCACAGTGATAAATTTGTTGAAACAGTGATAAATTTATCAGTGTAAACAAAACACTATAAAATTTTTTTTTATCAGTATAGTAACTCCAAACCTATTATTAACCTTTAAATTCGAAACAAATAATCAGATTAGAATCAATATTTTGAATGAAATTTGCATAACAAGACTGATATCAAAAGCTAAATCTGGTAACAATATGACTAAAAATGACTGAATGTTTCATTGAAGCAAATTTGACATTGTAACAATGAAGCACTGTCCATAACTTTGACATTGTAACAACCAAGCATTGTAATATTCATTGGAGCAAAGTAAGAACCAAAATCATCAAAATACAGGTAATACTGTAACAACCAAACAAGCAAAATGTATGAAATATTGACATTCTAACAACCAAATGAATCAATGTTTCATTTTGTTTTCTTTTCTTCCAAATCTGTTGATTATTGCGGAGGCAAGTCATCAATGTTTTCATCAACTATTTGTTGTTGAGCAGCTTGTTGGTCAGTCAAGAAGATAGTTAACATATCGGCTCTCAATTAATTGCATTCTTTCTTGAAAAAAGTAGGCATTATGTTGTTTTTGGAAACATATTGCCTCATGATATTGCAAACAATGATTCCACAATCAAGCCTGCAAAAATATTTTGAAATCAAAATATTATAATTTGGTTTCGTTGTTTTTTTTTATTATTATATATATTTTTATAACAATGTTTTGTTATTGATAAACTTACGACGTGTCTTCTTGTTGTGGGTTGTTGATGACGCTCTCTATCTCCTGTTGAAATTTATCAGGGTTGATGAGAGTTGGCTTCTCATCCTTTATGTACTTGTCAATAATCTCTCTCTATAACATATACATTTGTATAATTGTTCTATTAGAAAGTCAGTTAAAACAATTAATGAGAAACCATGGATTTAAAGAATGATAAATATATTACTGTATAAATTTTTGATATATAATTGAGCATGGATCAGGATTGATGTATTGGATTAATGCTAAGTTTGATAGTGAAAACATTTTTACCACTTCATGTGCGGCATTGAAGTGTGGATCTTTAGGCATTACTCCCCTTGGTCTCATGGAATTGTAGAATTTTCGTGAACCTTCTTCAATGTCAAGGACAAGTATTGTCCAATGAAAATTTTGGTGGATTGGGAAGAGAAGGTATCTTGCTTTCATGGCTTTAAGCATCAATTTGTTTAGCATTCTCTTTCTTGTTTCCTCATCTTTTGTTGTTAACAAGTGCTAACAAATATAAATAAAAAAAAATAATGTTAATTCAACTTTAAACTTTTTCAAATTAAATAGGTGGCGAGTATGAAACTTTTTGTCATTGTGATCAAAATTTTATTAATCCATATCAAAATTTATCACTGCATTGCAAAATTCATCTATACTACATATAAAGGGAACACATCTATTGGTGTCTCGAGGCTTTTTTTTCTCCTCTATGCCAAATGGATCTTTATATCCCCTAATATATCTATACTATTCTTCTCTTTCATTCTGTAAATATTCATAGATGATCTGTAATAGGCTATATATCCATACTGCTTATTTCAAGTACACTCATGTGAGTGTGCACATCTACTAATATATATATATATATATATATATCATGATTCTCTCCATTCCATAGTTGTAATGAAAGATGTCCATTACTTAATAAATTACATCAAACAAGAGCTCTATGAGGCTTCACCACTAACAAAATGAAAGTGAACTATGTCCTGCAACATCATAGCATATAATCCAGCTATTTCAATTTCAACACATCTCAATATTTGTTGAAGTTCTCAATATCATATGCAGTAGTTTCGAAGACCCAAAAAAGTGCCCATAATTTGTAATCAAAGACTGGGATTTACTCATACTGTGGCGCCACAATAACAAGGTCAAAATATACAATAGTGATTACAAAATCTGAGTCAGAAATTCTGGTTTGGTTTGCTTGACTTTTTGTTTCACATGTCAAGCTTTGAATTAGGAAACAGGGCCAATTGAATAGGGAAGGTAGTGTCATATGTTTGAAACTAGTTACTCAGTTAACCAAACAGAGGTTATACACTGATAAAAAACAAAACAAGTGTTGTTCCTTAGTTAAGCAAACTAGTTACTTATATGGCAACTTGAAATGAATATGAATGATGTTGTTCCTTGTTTTTGTGCAATCAAGTGTTCTACATATGCGTCTATTACTTGTGTTGAAAACAAAAAACAAAACAAGGAATTAATATAAATCAAACACTAAAATGTTATTTTAATGAGTTACAAATTCAACTTACAATGCCTGCCAAATCTTGACCCTTTAATATTTTGTCAATGTCATTTAAGTAGACATAGGTTGCATGGTCAACTTATTGCCACATTGGCTGATCCTTGAAAAAAGGGTTATTAGTGTTGAAATAATAATTTTTTTAATATTTTTGGAATATTTGATACTTATAAATTCAATATGAGTTAATGATAAACAATCAACAAAAGTGAACTACAGGAGTCACGAGAGAAGATTGTTACTTTTTCTTTGTATTCGCCCAATGTGCAATGAAATTTTGCCTTGATTTTTTTGGTAGGATGTTGAAAATTTCGTTTCAAGTTTTCAATTTCTTCATTGTAGGCTGTTCTTGTGTGCGTTGTTCTTCCGAGTACTTGTTTGCCTCAACCAAGGTTGCAATTCTCTCATGGAGTATCTTGATTTCTTCATCTTTCCTTTGCATTTGATTTTTTGTAGTTTTATGCTAATCTTGCATTTCTTTGTTCAGCTTCTTGAGTTGCTGCTACAAGTCATCATTTGCAGTTTGAAGGATGTCGCTTTCCATTTGTAACCTTTCCATTTTGAGCATATCGTCTTCTATCTTCTAAAAAATAATTACTTCTACTAGATTTTCATCTACTTCAGGCTCTTTGTCAACTTCGTTTCCTTCACTCTTTTGTGATTTAAAGGGTACTGTTTTCTTTTTCTTTTCAGGGCATATTTTGTGTGGAATTGGTTCCCATGTTTCATATTTGGATTTGTCTTCAATCAATGTTTCTCACTCTTTTTCAGAATTTTCAGTCTGATTTTGTTACTGAAAATCAACATCTTCATCTTCGTCTTCTTCTTTATCCTCAATTTCTCCTAGTAGCATTTAGTATTTTTTTTCTCTTCATCTGTGTGCTTCAAATTGTTCTCCTACATAGATGAAAATTAAAAAAATGAATGATATGATACAAATTTTAGAGATAAATTTCTCATAGCAAATTTTATCACTCAATTAGGAAAATTAAACAAATCTATGATTGTTATAGCAAATTTTATCACTGAACTTGGCATAGTAAGCAAATCTATCATTGTATAGCAAATTTTATCACTGAATTGGCAAAAGTAAGCAAATAAAGTGAATATAAGACAAAATGTCTAATTCAATTCATTTTTAAGGATAAATTTATCAATACAGAAACCTAATCAATTCTAGTCAAATATAAAGTAACACAAATAAAGTAAATATGAAACAAAACTCATGCACAGTAGACAAATAGAAAAACATTCACTGCATAAAAGAATTTATCACTCAATTAGGCAAATTAAATAAATTTATCAGTGTGAACAAAAATTTATCACTACATAAGAAAATCTATCATTCGTTTAAACAAAACAAAGGTTAGCATTGCATACCACAATATCTTTTAGATCTTGCAAGGATGAAATTGCCAATTGTTGTCCAAAACGTGTGATGTTCCATTTTGCAAATCTTGGGATTGCATTATTGGCATTGGGTTTGATGTTGCTTGTGTGTTCGCATATCCAATACTATTGAGGACAAAGAAATTGTTATAAACACGTATTTAGTAAACGTAAATATTATAGTTCATAAGTTATAAGTGAGGTATTTACTTACCACTACGACCATCACACATCCGGACACTTTGTCAATTTGGTTCATGTTTCTTTCTATTGATTTTGTGAGTTGTTGCTTTGCTGCGTCGCACAAACCATAAGACTTCATTTTGTCAATATCCTCAAGATATTTCATGAACCCCCAACCAATTGTAGTGCCAATACCAGGATATAACAAAAGCAAGCAAATCAAGAGGCACACAAGCCTCATAACATCTTCTTTATCTTCCTTCTTGTTGCTTCTCAAAAGTTTGGTTATCAACTTTTGGATTGAAGCACTTGTCATTCTACTCTCTCTTATTTTCCTTCTTTTCACCAAATCTATGTCATCTTTTCTTCCATATACAAGATTCATCTTCTTTTGTCCACATGCAATCCCAAAAATTAACTTAAAGTCATTTCTTTTCAACTTCAGCTTCTTCCTACCAATTTCAAATGTGGTTCCATCCATTAGGTATGTTTGCAAGATTTTTGCAACCACATCATCATATTTCATTAAATCTGCTTTTTGCACCTTCTTCTTTGACAAAATGTCAACTAGAAAGAAGAAGGGAGTCTTTTTCAATATTTGGAAATGCTCCTTTCCATGTTTCGTTGCATTGAAGAATCTGATGAGAGATTGCATGTTTGAGTGGTGCACATACTTTGCTTCATGGTCATGAATTTGATCATCTCTTGTTTTTCTTCCCTCTATTTTATTCTTGCCTTTTGGTTTGTGGTGCTGTGGTTCTTGTTTGTTTTGTTGGGGTTTGGTTCTGGTTTCTGTTGTTGGTGTTTGGTTATTCTTTCTTTTTGTTCTCCTTGTTTTTCAGCTTCATTTGCAAGTTCAGCCTTCTGCCATTTTTGTCTTTTCTTCCTTTGTTGCTGTTTGCCTGTTGTTTCTGTGGTTGCTGTTTTCTTTTGTTATGTTGTTGCTTTTTTGTCTCGTTGTTGTCTTTCTTTTCTTGTTTTTGTCTTTTTGCAGTTAAAGATCTTCTTTCTGGCATAGATAATCTCTTATGAGAGCTCACAATACCTATATGAAAGAAGGATATCAATGAAGTAGGCAAACCATGCAAAATTTATGGATATACGAAAAAAATTATCATTTAATTAAGCAAAGAAAGGTCATACACTAATAAAACTTGAATATATTCATAATTCCTTTGTATTCATTTTGTTAGCTAGCAAACAAAATAATTCAAACAATCAAAGAAGAATAAGAAGAATTATGACAAAATTTATTACGTAATTAAGCAAATAAAGCTTATACAGTGAAGAGTTCTAATAATGACCAGTAGAACAGACCACTATACTGGGTTGAGTTAGATGCATGTGGCAACAGTTGGGAAGGAATTCATTGCACCAATTCACGTGTGACATCTATATAAGTTGCTATTGTGTTTTACCTTTAATGCGTTGTTGGTGTTTCCTTATTGTTTCTTTTGCTTCTCCTTGTTTTTCAGCTTCATTTGCAGGTTCATCCTTCTACTGTCTCTGTCTTTTGTTCCTTTGTTGTTGTTTGCTTGTTGTTTCTGTTCTTGCGGTTTCCTTTTCGTTATCTTGTTGCTTTTTTGTCTTGTTGATGTCTTTTTTTTCTCGCTTTTGTCTTTTTGCAGTAAAAGATCTTGTTTCTGGCCTAGATAATCTCTTACGAGAACTCGCAATATCTATATGAAAGAGGTATATCAATGAATTAGGCAAACCATGCAAAATTTATGGATATACAACAAAATTTATCATTTAATTAAGCAAAGAAGCACTGATAAAACTTGAATATATTCATAATTCCTCTGGATTCATTTTGTTAGCTAGCAAACAAAATAATTCAAACAATCAAAGAAGAATAAGAAGAATTATGACAAAATTTATTACGTAATTAAGCAAACAAAGCTTATACAGTGAAGAGTTCTAATAATGACTAGCAAAACAGACCACCCAATTGGGGTTGGGTCAGATACATGTGGCAACAGTTGGGAAGGAATTCATTGCACCAATTCACATGTGACATGTATATAAGTCGCTATTATGTTTTAGCTTTAATGCATTGTTGCTGTTTCCTTATTCTTTCTTTTGTTTTTGCTTGTTTTTCAGTTTCAATTGCAGGTTCATGCTTTTGCTGTCTCTGTATTTTCTTCCTTTCTTGTTGTTTGCTTGTTGTTTCTATTCTTGCAGTTTCCTTTTTGTTATCTTGTTGCTTTTTTGGCTTCTTGTTGTCTTCCTTTTCTTGCTTTTGTCTTTTTGCAGTTAAATATCTTCTTTCTGGCATAGATAATGTCATGAGAAAGCTCACAACATCTATATAAAAGAAGGATATCAATGAAGTAGGCAAACCATGCAAAATTTATGGATATACGAAAAAAATTATCATTTAATTAAGCAAAGAAAGGTCATACACTAATAAAACTTGAATATATTCATAATTCCTCTGTATTGATTTTGTAAGCTAGAAAACAAAATAATTCAAACAATCAAAGAAGAATAAGAAGAATTATAAAAAAATTTATTACGCAATTAAGCAAACAAAGCTTATACAGTGAAGAGTTTGAATAATGACCAGCAAAACAAATCACTCAATTGGGGTTGGGTCAGATGCATGTGGCAATAGTTGGAAGGAATTCATTGCACCAATTCACGTGTAACATCTATATTAGTTGCTATTGTGTTTTACCTTTAATGCATTGTTGTTGTTTCTTTATTCTTTCTTTTGTTTCTGCTTGTTTTTCAGGTTCATTTGCAGGTTCATGCTTCTGTTGTCTTTGTGTTTTGTTCCTTCTTGTTGTTTGCTTGTTGTTTATGTTCTTGCGGTTTCCTCTTTGTTATCTTGTTGCTTTTTTG
>NW_021024551.1:1056188-1161659 GCF_004153795.1 Camellia sinensis
GTAATAAACCTAGATGCATGTTTGGTATAGAGAAATGGAATAAATGTTGGGTGAGAATGTTTGGTTTCAGAAGTTTGACCTGTCTGTAAAAGTACTGAGAAAGTATATTTGACGCCCAAGTGGGGCTTTCCACGCTTCGGCGAACCATGTTATATCAGTTCGTGAACATGATATTTCAGATCACTTTTGTATATCTCTCTCTCTCTGAAAACATTTCATCTCCATTCTCTCTACATTTCCCTACGCCAAATTGGATCAAAACCTTGATTTCTCAAGATCCGTTGGGAGTTAGACCGAAGTTCTTCATCAAAGTTGTGTAACTTCTCGAGGGCTTCGTTGTGTGCGGTGGAGATCAAGTTTCAACACCGTAAATTTTGGGATTTCATCTCATTTCTTCTTCAAAACTTAAGGTAGGGATTTTCTTAGAGTTATATATATATATATATTTTTACAACACCTATATGATTTTCGAAATCATCTTTTGATAGCATTAAAAATTGATTGTTGATTCAAGAAGTTGAGCAATTTTGAAAGTGGGTTTGTCTCTTGTTCTTTTAAAATGATCTTTTGGGTTTTGATCTTCGTTGATTGAAGAAAAGATGATTTTGGAAAGTTTTCTTTCAAAAGATTTGAGTTGTATAGTTTTGGTGAGAAAATCTAAAATTTGGGAATTTTTTTTAAGAGACTGAAAATCCATGAATGATATTGTTATATTTATTTTGTGTGTTGAAATAAATGGATGTTTGAAAATTTTCTTATTTATATTGTAGACCGCCCGAACTCCGCTCCGCGCGCAAGGGCGTGAATCGTGGTTCTAGCTGCTACAGTTTGGACTCCTGTCATGGTTATGTATCTAATCTCACAAAGTGCAATGTAAGATTGATAAATCACCAAAGAGTCCAAATCCGGCAAATCGATTTCAATCAAAAAGCGCCAAATATGGACTACTTTGCCAGATTTCAGACTCGCCACCTAAATATTTTATTTTGGAAAAATTTAGGAAACCCTGACTTGTGCCTAAGGCCATGTGTCCGTCATCACCAAAGTTGCCTTGGCTCGGGAACTTAGGTACGAGAGGGGAAGGTCCTAAACTGAGCACCCCCGCTTGCCCGATCAAAGATCGGCCTCTACTAACATGATATGTTATTTTTGAAAACACGTGTTCTTATTCTGGTTTATTAATCTAGAATTACTATGTGATGCGCACAGCATACAAGTATAGACTAAATCACTCAACTTGGAACAAAACATCTCATGTTTGTTTTTCGAAAATGATTTGAAAGTGCTACCCGCAAGTAGGCTAAGACGTGGATTTGCCACCATCAAGTGGGCTTAGAAAACAACATGATTTTGCCACTCCGCAAAGTGGGCTTAAAACGCACATTTTGACGAATTGTTCCAATTCAAGCAATGAAGCCATCATCCACAGGCATTCACGCAGTTATAGCAGTTAAGCAAATATACTCATAAGATTGGGCCTCGACCCACTTCGTAAAGTAATCTATCGCTACCAGAATATACTCATGGCCATTGGACCCCTTCGGAGTGACAGCCCTAATTACATCAATCCCCCAGACTGAAAACGGCCATGGCGAAGTCATGTTGTACAGCTTCGACGGCGGAATGTTCATGCGGTTTGCATAGATCTGACATTTGTGTCATCGCCGAACAAAGCCAATACAATCCTCCTCCATGGTGGACCAGTAATAATCCTGTCTAAGGATCTTTCGGGCTAGCATCACCCCACTCATGTGCGCTCCGCACTCTCCTCCATGGGTGGCCTCCATCAGGCGCTTGGATTCTTCACCATCAACACACAGTTTATGTATCCCAAGATAACCCCTCTTGTACAGTTTACCCCCGCAGACGATGAACTGAGCAGCCATTCTTCGAATTGCCCTCTTATCTTTGGCATTTGCCCCTGGTGGATACGCTTTATTTTCCAAGAAGTTCCAGATTTCGTAATACCAGGGGTTCTCATCTTGTACCTCATCTATGGTAGCAATCAGCTCATAGGCCGGCACAAATTTCTGTTCGATGATGATCGGACGCATCCGGACTCTGAAAGGGATGTCTATCATAGAAGATAGTTGCTAATAAATCAGCGAACCTGTTGTTCTCTCTTAATAGATGAGCGAAGTTTAGTTTCTCAAATTGAGGAATTAGCATGTCCAATGTCTGGTGATAGATTCTCATCTTTTTTTCTTTGACTTTCCAATCTCCTTTAGCTTGAGATATAACAAGGTTCGAGTCCCCGATGACATCCAACCGTTTTGCCCCTAGTTCCAGGGCGGCTTCTAGTCCAGCAATACATGCCTCATACTCTGCCTCATTGTTCGACACTTTGAACCGGAGTTTGAATGCTAGAGGTATGCGGGAATTGTCTGGTGCTATCAGCAACACCCCTATCCCATACTCGTATTGGTTTGACGCTCCGTCAAAGTACATCGTCCAAGTCTCTTCTTCGACATAGAGAATAGCCTTGTCTGGGAACAGATATTCCACTGCTTCATCCCCTTCAACTGGGTGATCGGCTAGGAACTCCGCTACCGGCCTCCCTTTCACTAACTTGCGCGTCATGTACTTCAGATCAAATTCAGAAAAGCAGAAGCAACCAACAGGCTAGCCTACCCATAAGTGCCGGTTTCTCGAAGAGATATTTGATGGGATCTAATCTCGAAACTAGTATTGCGCAGTGAGCTAACAGGTAGTGCCTCAGCGTCCTAGTAGCCCATACCAAGGCCAAACAAGCCTTCTCCAGCGGAGTGTAGCGGGTCTCGTAATCCAGCATTTTCTTGCTCAGGTAGTAGATAGCCTTCTCCACTTTGTCCTCAGACTCTTGTGCAAACATGCAGCCCATTGTAGTTTCAGTCATTGATAGGTACAGAATCAACGGTTTCCCTGGCCCAGGCAGTGACAACATATGTGGGTTCTGTAAATATTACTTGATCTGCTCGAAAGCAACTTGGCATCGATCGTCCTATTGGAATTTCTTTCCTTTTTTAGGAGACCAAACAGTGGTTCACAAGTCAAGGTTAATTTTGCAATAAACCGTCTTATGAATTGCACTTTTCCTAGAAAGCCTCGCATCTCCTTTTCAGTCCTCGGTAGTGGCATTTCTAAGATGGCCTTGATTTTGGAAGGATCAACCTCGATTCCTCTATGTGTGATCAAAAACCCCAACATTTTTCCTGTTGTAACACCAAATGTACATTTCTGAGGATTGAGCCGCAACCGATACTCTCTGATCCTTTGGAAGAATTTCTGCAAGGCAGTGTAGTGGCCTTCTCTTTCCTTGGACTTGACAATCATGTCGTCCACGTACACCTCAACCTCTTTATGGATCATATCGTGCAAAATTGTTGTCGCATCCCATTGATACGTAGCTCCAACATTCTTCAGCCCAAACGGCATCACCCTATAACAATAGGTTCCCCATGGGGTTGTGAAAGCAGTCTTCTCCTGGTCTTCGGTTGCCATCGAAATCTGATTGTAGCCTGAAAACTCATCCATGAATGAGAGCAGCGCATGCCCAGCAGTGAAGTCCACTAATTCATCGATATGCAGTAGAGGAAAGTCGTCCTTCGGACTGGCTTTGTTTAAATCCATGAAGTTCACACATACATGAATTATGTTGTCCTTCTTCGGTACCCAAACTATATTAGCCAACCAAGTTGGGTATTCAGATACCAGCAAGAACCCTATGTCAATTTGCTTGGTGACCTCTTTTTTGATCTTCAAAGCCCAGTCCCGGTGGATCCTTCGGAGTTTTTGCTTAACAGGTCGGGCCTCTGGGTCAAGAGGGATCCGGTGCTGTACAATCTCAAGAGCGATTCCAGACATGTCTTTGTAGGACCACGCGAAAACATCTTTCAAATCTTTTAATAAAGCGACTAAGCGCTCGCGCTCCTCCGAAGACAACGTGGACCCGATCTGGACCAGTCGCGGGGCCTTCTCTGTACCAACATTAATTGTCGTGATTTCATCAACCAAGGATTTTACAAACCTCTCCTGCTCTTCACCAAGCAAATATTACAAAATCGGAGGAATTTCTTCCTCGTCGTTTTCATCAAAATTTTGAAAGTCTTGATTAATGCAATAAATTAAGGGCACAAAAAAGTACTCAGAAGCCATAGACGTACCATTCTCATTAATAGCATCCAGTCCGCCTGATTCCTCTGTTACAACAAACTCAAAGGAAAAAGAAAAAGACGACCTGGACAGGACAGTGGCATCCGGGTTATCAACCCCAAGAATACCGGACTCGGACTCAGACTCAGACGAGCTGGAACCTGATTCTGACTCCACAGACTGAGTGGAATTAGATTCCGGCTCACTACCTGACCCGATGCTGCTCAATAAAAAGCCCTCCTCGTATTGCTAGACGAGGGAGGGTGCGATGGATGCATCCAGAATGTTTGAAGGTGGGCCCACAGCCGCTTTATTCCTGATCATGGAAACTGAGAAGTTATCCCCCAAGTACTCCAGTACGATCTGAGGATCTGAGAGTAGACAAGCCAGTGCTACCCCCATTTCAATTTCTGTGCTTTTGGAATCCTCCTCCTTGCACTGCTCAGCCTCAGCTGGTAGGTCTGTCTGCTCTTCGGCAACATTATCCCCGGACAATTGCAAGTCAAAGAAAATCTCAAACCTCGGCAAGCGCCGCCTCTCTACATTTAGCCATGGCTCTGGGAAACCGCAGAATGGGAAGTCTTCCCCCTCCCGGACAAAGCGTCCGTTCAGGGTCCCCTGGATAGGTCGGTGCATCAACTCATAAGGCTTCCCAGCCTGCTTGGCTCTGGCTCTTCCGGCCATCTCGTTTCCTTTCCTCGCCCTATCCTCTTTGGTAGGCAGATAACCTAAACCAAAGGTATATGGGTTGTGCGGCACTTCGGCCGACGCTGCAACGCCTTTTCGGCCACTTCGCCCTAATCCCATCCCGGGGATGTGTTGAAGCTTGTTCATAAGGTAGACAGACTGTGCACTGACGTATAGCCCCTCATTAATAGCTAGCATGTTCTGTACAACCCAGGCCTCAGCTAGGGTGAATCCTGACAAAAACACATCCTCCACGCCATGCTCAATGTCCAGAACTGGTGTAGAAACCTCTGGCGGCGGATGTATTGAAGAATTCCCAAAAACGATGGCCACCCCCTTCCCGTGGGGGTATTTGAGCATCTGGTGCAGGGTGGAAGAGACAGCCTTCACCTGGTGTAGCCACGGCTGCCCCAGGAGTAGATTGAAGGTTGCAGGAACATCCAAGACATGAAAGTCAATATCCTGTTGCCCTGGACCAACCTGAGTCTGAATTTGTATAGTGCCCATCACCTCTCGGCTGGTATTATCATAGGCCTGTATCACTTGGGCAGTAGGTACAAAATCCACGGGCTTCAACCCGATAGCATATGCCGTTCTCGACGGACATATGTTGATAGCAGATCATGTGTCAACAAGGACTACCGGTATCCATTTCTCTCTACACTCAACAAAGATGTAGAGTGGTTTGTTATCATCTGAGCCCTCAGGCGGCAGTTCTTTGTCAGTGAAGGTCAATGTCAGGAAAGCTCCTCCCGGGAAAACCAACCCTACCAACTGCTCAGGAGTTATATCGATGGAAAGTTTGGCCCGGTCCATGGCTGTAAGGATGGCCTGTCTGTGAACTCTTGAGGCCATTAGCAGTCCCCAGATGAAGATGTCTGCTTGGATTGTCTTAAGCTGCTTCAGTACAGCCTCCTCCTCGAGCAATTTTTTATTCTGCCTCTCCGCTTCTTTGTCCTTCCTGGACGCCTCTGGTTGATCCACGTGTGGGGGCTTGAAATACCACCCACTTCTGGTCATGTGGTCCACCTCTTCAACATACCAGGTGTCATCCGGTTGGTTCCGCCCCCAATCTTCATCAGTGTGGGCAAGACGTAAGTCGTCGTCTTCCCAACACATCCCGTCGGTAACCGACAGACAGTTGTCCGGTTCCGTTGTAGCTATTTTTGTGCGCACAGTACGTTCCGTCCCCGCAGGGGCTTTGGCCTTCCTAGCCCTCTCAAGATCCTTGATCTTTTCTTGCTCAAACTGCTTCAGTGCAACTTGTTGTTCAGTATTTTCTGTACTCAATCTGCCCGAATCCCAAGCAAAATTCTTTACACCGGTGCTCTCCGGCGATTTCTCTTGATTCCCGGCCATTCCGACCACTGCTGAAGTTTTCATTCCTGACAGTCCCTGTTCTGGCTGAGATTCTTCAATAACATCTGGCTGGTCACTGAGCCACCCCGTATTTTCTACTGACCCATCCAAGTCGAACTAGTTGACAGTCACGTCCCCCGGATCATGTTCATTGAAGAATTACAAATTCGTGATATCCTCCTCTAACTCTGCTAAGTCATCCAACCCCTGACTAGGTCCATTCTCCCGAACCACACTGATCTCTACCCCAACTGGCAACTCTACCCTCGGCTTGACCTGATCTGTTGATATGATATAACCACTTGGGTTGTACGCAAAGCTCCCAGACCCCTCAGGCTCTGAATCAATATTCCCATCTACCTCCAAAGTCATCCCGGTTCTGTTTTCGATGGTCACCACCACCAGTTCAGGTTGGGTTTGGGAGGTGCTCAACATGCACAAATTTGGGCTGTCCGAGATGAACACCTCCGACTTGGGTAGGTGAGAGGGTGTGATATATATGCTAGGGTCGTACAGCACAACCCCAGTTTGGATCAGATTGATGTGTATGGGTGGTGGAGCTTGGTTATGTGGTGGGAGGGGGTTGGTTGTGACATTTGGTTTTTCTGGAGGTGCGATCACCTTATTGTCAATAAGATCCTGGATCTCATGACGCAGTCTGTAGCACTGGTCGGTGTCATGACCATGCTGTTGGTGAAAGGCACAGTATTTGGCTGGGTTATGGGTTGGTGGGAGATTATTTGGTAATGGCTGCGGCTCCAGGGGCTTCAAATACCCCTTCCTGATTAAAACCCCCAGGACTTTGGACAAAGGCATATACAACGGGGAAAAAGTCGTCTGACCCCAGGGTCGGTATTTGGCTATTTGTGAGCTGGTTCCGGCCGCTCCTGTGAAGGGTGTAGCTGTAAGTGTTTTTGGAGTGGTGGTGGTGACCATGCCCACATCGAAAGTCCTGGCAGCTGCAGCATTACTCGTGCCAGCATTCGTACTGCGGGAAAATGCCCTCTTGGGCTGCTCTCTGTCGTGGTCAATCGGACCCTACTTCATGGCGTCCTCAATCTGTACCCCAATCTCGTGTAAATCCGCAAGGTGGGAAGGGGTAGGACGATCATCTTTTGCATTAGTTTGGGTTGGAGATTGCGCACAATCATCTGTATTTGATCCTTCTCGACTGGCCTGGTGGTCATCATAGAAGCTTTGGCTCTCCAACGGGTTACAAAGTCAGAGAAGCCCTCTTTCGGCTCCTATCTGGTTGTCTCAAGATCACGAGTTGTGATCTTGATCTGCGTGTTGTAGGAGTATTAAGCTATAAAGGCCTCAGCCATCTCCTCCCAGCTTCTCTTGACAGAGTCCTCCGGCTTTGCGTACCAAATAGCCGCAACACCCGACAGGGTCCGGCCGAAGAGGGAAAGCTTTTACAATCTAGAGAGGCCCATTGGCCTTAGGATATCTGAGAACAATCACAAGTGCACCATAGGATCCCCAGAACCATCAAAACGGTCTATGTGCGGCATCTTGAACCGGTCCGGCAAAGTCACCGTCGAATCGATGTATCCATCCTCTATGTCCGGAATGGAATTAACGCCTTGAGCCTTCTTGAACAATTTTTCTAGCTTGCTCACTTTCAGCGTTGTTGGATCCATCTCAATTCAAAAGGTGCATCCACTAGATTAGTTGGTGCTTTGGACAGCTGCGGTAGGATTGGGGGTGGAACCAGCCCCGTTGGGACGTCCGTATTTTCCTAGACGTTTGTAGTCTCCCTGAGTGTTGGAACTCTAGGTGGGAGTGGGAGTGGGGGTGGATGCGAAGCAGATGCTCCGGCTTGCTACGGTTGTTGCTCTTGCTGAAGCCTGGCAATCAATTCTGTCTGTTGGGCCACAACTTCTGCCTAACGCGTGGCAAACTCTTCCTGGCGGGCAGCATCCCGCTGCATGGCTTGCATAGTTTCTTGGAGCTGATGCATCATGTCCTCCATACTTTCCATAAGGTGCTGGTCTAACTGAACAACAGATGTATCTCTCTCTATGGTAGAAACGGAAACCTCAACCCGACTACTCACTGGCGGGGTGGATAAGGACCACTGATCTGGTAACCGCTGTACTGATGAACTACGCTTAACTGACCTCCGTCTAGTAACCGGGGGTAATGAAAGGAACACTGGTTGTCCATCTATCAGATCCTCGGATCGATGAAGTCTTCGACCTCTGATCCAAAGTGCTTGGGGAATATCTGTCTGGACGGAAGCAATGATGCTAAACTACCTTGTAAAAAGATAAATAAAGCATAATAAAGAAATAATAAACAGAAAAATGGACAACACTTCGGCTTAAATAAAGACAACACACAGTTGGCATTTGTAAGCTGAACACACTGTTCTCAACATTGATCACTGTTCCCAAATCACTACCTCAAATCTAGTACCCTCAGGTAAAACTGATGCTCCCAAATACCGATGTCCGCAGACTTGATACCCCAGACTTGCAAACTGATACATGCTTTCCTGTAGAGGTATACTCTAAAAGCACATAGCAAGCAAGTGAGAGCCAAAACACCCCTATGGAGGGGTAGGGTTTCCCTGTCCTAGTTTTGTCAGGAGCTAGGGCTTCACTACGCACACAACAGTTTCAAACAACCTACAATCGGGTAAGCAACCTATCCTAGTTTGGAATGGTCACTATGGATTCCGATATGCACTAGGTCGAATGGTCAAAAAAGGGTGCCCCAGTAAAAACTGAGGTTTGTGTTCCCATCGTGGCAGAGCCCGCAACCAGTCAGCCTTATGGCGCGCTTTTCCAAGCAAGCCTCCGACAAACCGTTCAGGAATAGCAAACAGCAAACACGGTGTCCTAGGCGCACCAATACAAATGCAATGCAAAGAAACACATAAGTGTAGACAAAACAACATATCATGAGTTCGAGTCAAGTTCTCAAAATCCCCAGCAGAGTCGCCAGAAACTATAGACCACCCGAACTCCGCTCCGCGCGGGAGAGCGCAAATCGTGGTTCTAGCTGCTACAGTTCGGACTCCTGTCACAGTTCTGTATCTAATCTCACAAAGTGCAATGTAAGACTGATAAATCACCAAAGAGTCCAAATCCGACAAATCGTTTCGGAAAATCGATTTTAATCAAAAAGCGCCAAATATGGACTGCTTTGCCAAATTTCAGAGTCTCCACCTAAATATTTTATTTTGGGAAAATTTAGGAAACCCTGACTCTTGCCTAAGGCCACGTGTCCATCATCACGAAAGTTGCCTCGGCTCGGGAACTTGGGTACGAGAGGGGAAGGTCCTGAAATGAGCACCCCCGCTCGCCCAATCAAAGATCGGCCTCTACTAACATGATATGTTGTTTTTGAAAACACATGTGTTCTTATTCCAGTTTATTAATCTAGAAATACTATGTGATGCGCACAGTATACAAGTATAGACTAAATCACTCAACTTGGAACAAAACATCTCATGTTTGTTTTTCGAAAATGGTTTGAAAGTGCTACCCGCAAGTAGGCTAAGACGTGGATTTGTCACCATCAAGTGGGCTTAGAAAACAACATGATTTTGCCACTCCGCAAAGTGGGCTTAAAACGCACATTTTGACGAATTGTTCCAATTCAAGCAATGAAGCCTTCATCCACAGGCATTCACGCAGTTATAACAGTTAAACAAATAGCCTCATGGCAAGCATGCTATCATGGCAGTCACTTACACACATGCAAGGATGCTAAAGTATAAACACTTACAGTGTACTCCGAGCCAAAACAAAAGCTAGTTAGTAATCATGCATGATCCTAGCTATGTTAACAATGCCTAATGCAACACATGCAAAAATGCGACTAAGATAGGCTCGGCTATTCTTAGATGTCATGTGAATGCGACACTTGATAACATGCTTTGAAACACGTATTCAAGAAAGTTTATTAAGATACAATGCAGTTTGAATGATGCGCCGAGCCCGGTGCATACAAGCCATATGCATGATGCACGCATGCAAAGCATAAGGATGCTAATTGAAAATGACCCTAATCTAACCACCGAAAGCAGATAAATAAAAGGGAGAAAGACATGGGGTTGGAGGACATGCATCACACACACGCACACTTATTACAAAATTCGCCCTCTCGACGGAGGGTCCAAATAAATCAACTAACTAGCAACACTAAGCTAATTAATTACAAACCAACTAATTAACTAACTATTCTAGCTAATTAATTATTACAAACCAAATTGAATTGAATAATCAGCTAATCTAAGCTAATTAATTAAACTAATTAATTACAACACATGTAATTAACTATAGCTAGCTAGTAAAGCGGTAAAATAGAGCCTCGGGGTGAGGGGTGTATGCATGCTCGGTCGGCTTCGCTCAAAAATCAACTACCTTGCCTTGTGATGCCTCTGTTTGCACTCTTTTAGACTTCTGAAAATTGTGCCAACTTCCAAGATGCTTCTGATCCACCTTATGACTATGTTGAGGGGTGGTCGGCTAAGAGGAATGGCTATTGGCCAGAGTTTTATGGCTATCGGCCAATTTTGATAGCCGATCAGCAGACTTGGTGGCCAGTCGGCAGCTCTGATGGCCAGTCGGCCACTGCTTCCTGTAATTTCTCCTTTTTGCTGCAACAGAGCACAAACAGAGGCATGGCAGTGTATTTACAGGGTATGTGTGCACAACCACCCTCCCTATCATTTCTCAAGCTCAAGGGAGTGCGGTACTCGACCCTCGGGCCATCAATCACGCATCTCAATGCATGATGGCCAAAGAAAGCCGAGTTTGCACAATTCAATGTCAATGAATGCACAAATGACACAATGAACCTCCACCTTATCATACATGATCAAAGGTGTCGGTGACCTAAGGAATGAGGCACGTTTCATCACTTTGAGTATGAAACGTCCCCCTTTCCTTGTGTTTGGATTAACATCCAATCCCAAACACAATGCAATGCAACGCACATGCAAACAACATGCAAAGCAAACCACATGCAAATCTTGACATGTTAACACTCATGCGCAACATACTAGAACATTTAAGCACTAAGCACTAGTGAAGGATACAACACTAGGAACATGTAACACAATGCTCAATGGGCTAAACCACCACCAAATAGACCTCATGCAGGCCAAAACAGTGGCCAAAAAAATCTGAAATGATAGCAATAAAAGCAATAAAATGCATGCTCATGCATTGGCCCATCAACTAGGCATAAGAGCACAACTCTCAGACACAATCAAAGAGGGATATGCATGAGAATATGGCAATACTATATGCTCTGAAATATCATCCCAAATCATGCCAAATCATGCCAATAGCCCAAGCAATGCATGCTAGTGACTCAAAACACAAAGCTAGTGAGCAAGATTGAACTAAGGCTATACAAAGCAAGGCATGCATGACCAAAAAAACTTAAAATAGAGCTAAGGCATGTCAAAACATGAGCAAAAGCTTGCTGGAGTGGAGCCAAAAGCATGTTAAAACCATGGTCCAAAGCATGATACATGTTAAGGCTATAGGAAGGATTGCATTACAAGTATATGAAGCATGCAACCAGTGATCAAACCAACCCAAAACAAAGGTATAACATGTTAGAAAAGTCACAAAAATATGCTAAGATGGAGCTCAAGGAGATAGAAAAACATGCTAACTTGGTGAGCCAATACCACATGCAAACAAGGTACAAAAGGGGGGGACCACCCCCATCTATTTGGAGCCTCAATACACACTTTCCACCACTGAAACTCCTTTGGAATTCAATGGTGAAGAGGCCAAACAAAGGTGATCCAAAGGCCTAAAAGAGATGGCTCAAAACAAGGCCAAGTAAGGCACAGAAGGGGGTAGACCACCCCCAACACCAAAGAAGTCCCAAACAAACACTTTAAGCACTTAAAAATGAAGCTTTTTACAGTTTAAAGTTAAGCCAAAAGAAGCATGCAAATAGGGCCCAAATAAGCTATGAAAACAAAGCTTTAAAGAGGTAAGAGACTCACGCTTGAAGAACCTCTTTAGAAAAGCAACTTCAGAGGCAAAAACCAAGCTTAAACCACTCAAAATGCAACCTCCAAGAACCTCAGCTCAGTAAGGAAGGTGTTTCACTAGGTGTTTGTGTGCAAAAGTGTGAAGAAATGACACTTTTGAGCACAAACAACCACAACTATAAAGAGAGAAGAAGAAATATATATATATAGAGAGAGAGAGAGATATGTTTGTATCTCAAATTTTCAGACCCTCTGGAAAGGGAGAGGGGCCTCCCCTCTTATAGAAATCCAAGTCTCAAGCTTGTTGAACAAGCTAGAGGCTTGGTTCAATCCCTCCAAACGCGTGTATGGAGGATGCAATCTATGCTCACCAGTTGTCACAGCTGGCAAAGAAATATCTGCAGAAGCAAATAAAAAGGCCTCGGCCAAAAAGTATGGCCGATCGGCCAATAAAGGTGCCGACCGGCCATCAGAGGTGCCGATCGGCCACCACTTATGGCCGATGGAAAGAAAGAATGGCCGATAGGCATGAGGCCTGGCCGATGGGTTCTAGGGCTGGCCAACAAGCCACCCTCTTCCTTAGAAACAAAACCACAAGTTCTTGGTCCACAACCAAGTACAAAACAGACAAGTTGAGAGGTTCTAAGGCAAGGTGCGCAGCCGAGACCTTCAGGAACTCAAAATGAACACGAGCATGGATGATCATCGAGTGTTCAAACGATGACGTCCAAGTCTTGTGGACGGTCAAAAATGGGGTGTTTGCATATATTTATATAAATGAGGAATTTCAAGGAATATGAGAATTATTGTTCATTTTGGAAATTATTGTTGAAAATGTTGAAGTAGTCTTGAAAGGACTAATTGTTGAGAATACTTGAGAAGAGGGAATTGTGTTATTCCTTGGATGATGAATTAGAATAAAAGTATTTATATTCATCTTGTGTTATTGGCATATCAATTCATTTGATTACATTAAACTTTGAAAGTTGATTTGAAAACTTGCATTAAGAAAAGAATGTTGAGAAACAAGTTTTCATGGAGTGGTTTTGGGGTAAATACGTTGGTAAGTCTTGATAGGTGGTGTAGATGATATTGAATAAGTTAGCCTAAGAGTTCAGGATGAAAGACCGAAAACCCACGCGGATAGGTGTCGACCTTTCCGGTTAATACCGGTAAAAATGACAATTTGGTAGTACTTGTATAGTTTACTTGCAGACACTAACCTAAGGATTAACAAAGTCGTAATTGTTAAGTTTTGAAGAATTGAAATTGCATGACATCATTGAGCATGTGGGTTTCCAAAGATGAAGATGTGATTTTCTTTCAAAAGAGCATAGCCTAGCATGTGCATTTCATCTCTTGAGACTTGTATAAAATGTATATACTTTGTTAAGGATTTCTTACTGGGCTTTATGCTCACCCTACGGCATTTTTGTGCAAAAAAATATGTGGTGATGCCGCCTAACTAAAGGCGAGGAAATGTGTGTTGAGAGTATGAGACTCTCATTTTGTTGTGACTCTGTGTGTAGGCCAAGGGTTGTACGTATGTGGGTTTGAATAACAGTTTTGTGTAACCAGGCTCAAGCCATGGAAACTTGTAAACCATTGGGGGTATTTATTTGTTGTTGGATTAACGTATTGTTGCATGAAGAACCATTGTATCATGTAATGTAAGTTTGGAGATTTATATTCGATTTTTCTTGAAAGAGCCATGATTGTTGTATTATCATTTGGGTTAGAAATTTGGGACGTTATAACTTAGTATCAGAGCTACCGGGTTTGAATACTTAGCGCTCATGGAAAGTGGTTGTTTAACCACAATGGGTTCATTTTGCATGCTTAGGAAGTGTTATGCATTTTGTGACTATGTGATAACATGCTTATGTGACTAAATGGGTATGGGATTGGACTTTTGGGATGTTGTTTGCGCCAATTAAATTTCTTGAAGTCTTATTAGAAGAGTACTTGATCAATACTCATTCTACTAAGAATTCTTGATTTTTCGTGGGACGAATCTCATCATAAGAGTATAATCCATATGTGTTTACATGACTAAGTACTTATGTGGGGTGAAATTTAATTGTTATATGGTAGAGGAATATATAGAATTATTGTGATCAAACGTGCAAGGAAAGTTATGAGCACGTGTGGGTTAGTGTGCTAAATTAATTCTATTGTCATTTATAGGATGTCAGGAAGAGGTCAAGTTCGTGGTGGTAGAGGCAGGAGGCGCGGTAGGGCTCACCGAGGTGTGCATGAGGTACCGGTCCATAAGGTTCCGATGCAAGAAGTAGGGTTAGACCAAGCTAATATGGCCGAGCAAGCAAGCCAAGCTAATGTAGCCGAGTAGGTGGGACAAGCGGGTCAAACCGCAATGGGGGCCCTAGCTCAAGAAATGGCAGGGGCTTTAAGAGAGTCTATGAACTTGTTGAGGGTGGAGAATCAAGCCCGAGAGAACACTGCGGAGTCAAGGCTGAGTTTTCTTACTAGAGAGTTCTTGTGGGCCAAACCGGATGAGTTCCATGGTGGCCCCAAGCCTAAGAAAGCGGATGAGTGGCTCGAACAAACTGTGAAGACATTTGAGATGCTTCACATCGAAGATAGTGAACTAAGAGTGACTCTAGCGAGTTACTACCTTAAGGGAGACGCAGGTCAATGGTGGAAATATGCCAAGGGTAGAGTGGAGCCGACACGGGAAGCCTTTGCGGTTGCTTTCCAAGATAAGTACATACCTCCCACTGCTAGCGAGAGATTGAGGCAAGTGTTTAAAGACCTCAAACGACTCGACATGCCCGTGGTAGAGTTTGAGGTGGTCTTTTTTAGTTTTTCCAGATTTGCACCAAAGTTGGTGGCAACGGAAGAGAGTCGTTGCATTGAATTTGAAAAGAAATTGAAAACAAAAGTTATGTTCAAGCTTGTCAAAAATATGATTCAGGAATATGACTGTCTTGTGGAGACGACGACACATGTACAAATTTCCATACAAGACAAGGAGGAGAGGCTTCGAAGTTCAAGGTTTAGGGGCCAAGAGTCTTAAGGAGACTATAGGCAGAACAAGAAGAGCAAGAACACCTATCAATCCCAGTCTCAACCACAGCAGTCTAGATCCACTTTTCCTTTGCCTAGTGCAGGTCTGGGAAAAAAATGCATCGAGTAGCTTCTCATGTTTCAAGTGTGGCCAACCGGGTCACAAAGTCTTCTCATGCCCACAAAAGGGAGGAGGACAGTTAATGTTACCACCACCTAACCGATCTCAAAGTCAATCTCAGTCTCAGAATAAAGGTCAAGGGTTTAATTGTTATCAGTGTGGTCAGCCGGGGCATATGAAGAGAACTTGCCCACAGTTGGAGGCGCATCTGGCACATCAGGGTCAGGCAAACTCAGAGCCACCAGCAGGCTCAATCAGTCCAAGCTTCATGAGTTAATCAGGGAGCCACTTTGGCTTAGTCAGTACAACAGGCCTATGCTCCGAGAGGGGAGCAAGTTAATCAGGGCCACAGGGGCGTTGTGTATGCTGTTACCAGGCCAGAGCAGTTTGCCAAAATCCTCAGTTGTGAAGTTATTTTGTTGTGTGTAATTTTTCTTGGCTAATGTATTGATAGACACGGGTGTGTCTCATTCATTTATATCTACTACATTTTGCTTCTGAATTGGGGTTAGAGTAGCACAGTTAGTGCCTCCACTCAGAGTAGAGTCACATGTTGAGGGTACAGTTGATTTAGACTAGGGTGTCATAGATTGTGAAATAGAAGTTTGTCAGGCGTCGACTTCTGTTTGCTTTTGTGTTGCTAGATATGTCGAGTTTGATGTCATTTAGGCATGGATTGTTGTGTTCTTATCAACCTGTGATTGATTGTTACCGTCAGACAGTTTACGGCTGTGCCACTTCGGGTGGTTGAATCGTTTTCTATTTTCTGGGGAACCAAGTTGATTAGAGCCTTGTTGTCAGTTGTTTGACCCTCGTAGTAGAAGCCAAGCTTAGTGGCCTTCTTGTAACTCTTTGCGACAGTGTGAGAGTGATGGGCGCTCGTGTTGAGTTACAAAGGTTAGTTTGTGAATACCCGGATGTCTTTCCAAAAAGATCTTACTAGTTTACCCACCTCACCGGGAGATCGAGTTCTCCATGAATAGTGTCTGGGCCATGGCACGATTTCCATGTCAACCGTATTAGATTTGCACCCGCCGAATTGCATGAGTTTGAAGATTCAACTCCAAGAACTTTTAGAACAAGGCTTCATTTCGCCCTAAATACATTGCTTGTTGAGGAGCGTCGGCTCCCTTTGCCGAAGAAAAAGAATGGGTCATGTGTGTGTGTACTGATACCGCAAGTTGAATAGATTTACAGTTAAGAAACAAGTCCGCTTACCCAGAATAGATGATTTGTTTTGCCAACTTAGAGGGTCTCATTGCTTCTCAAAAATATTTGAGGTCGGAAGGGTACCATCAGCTTGAGAGTCCGGGAGGAGGACATTCAGAAACGGCCTTTCGTACTCGTTTATGCGCCACTATGAATTCCTTTGTAATTCCTTTGGGTTGACCAATGCACCGGCTTCCTTTATGGATTGATGAACATAATTTTTTCAGGAATACTTGGACCGTATTTGTTTTGGTATGTTTTGTGGACCGGACATCTTGATTTATCAACCTCAGAAGAGAAACATTTTGGAGGGGAAAAAAACTTTCCAAAACCTTTGCGGGTAGTGCTGGAGTTTACTTAGTTGAGCACCAATTGTATGCCAAATTTTGAAAAATGCGGAGTTTTGGTTACGGAGGAAAGTTTTTTGGGCATGTAATTATCTAGAGCAGGGAGTGACTGTGAACTCCCAAAAGATAGATGCCGTACAGGATTGGGAACAACTCAAGAATGTTTTTAAAATCTAGAGTTTCTTGGGATTAGCGGGGTATTATCGACGTTTTGTAAGGGACTTCTCTAGACTAGCTGCACCTTTGACTAGGTTGACTAGAAAGGGTATCAAATTTGTGTGGAGTGAGGCTTGTGAAAAGTCATTCCAAGTGCTTAAGACTAGATTGACTACCGTACCGATTTTGATAATTCCAAAAAGGGGTTTGAATTACGCTGTTTATTGTGATGCGACTAGGGATGGACTTGGTTGTGTCTTGATGCAAGAGGGGAAGGTTGTGGCCTACGGATCACGACAATTGAAAACTCACAAGAAAAATTACCCCACCCATGATCTAGAATTAGCGGCAATGATTTTTGCCTTGAAAATTTGGAGACATTACTTGTATGGTGAGAAGTTTGAGATTTTCTCCGATCATAAGAGTCTAAAGTATTTGTTTTTTAAAAAAGGCTTGAATTTACGACAACGGAGGTGGATGGAATTTATGGAGGATTATTACTTTGAGTTACACTATCATCCGGGGAAGGCCAATATGGTGGCCGATGCTTTGAGTCGAAAATCTGTGAGTAGTTTTGCAAGTGTGGCCATTCGGGAATGGGATATGCTAGATGTTATTGGCAAGTTTGATTTGCACTTGGGTGAGTCCGGAGAGAGTGCTACCTTGTTTACTTTGAATGCTCAACCTACCTTGGTTAGTACGGTCATAGAGGCACAACGAGGAGACCGTGATGTGGAATCAATCTGTGTTAAGATTTCCAATGGGAAGGAAGAGAAAGGTTTGAAGATTCACTCAGTATGAGTGTACGTTACCTAGACCGTTTGTTTGTACCAGAATCTTATAGAGAGGAAGTGCTTCGGGAGTTCCATTACTCACGCCTTGCGGTACACCCGAGAGGCACTAAAATGCATCATGATCTTAGTCATCAGTTTTGGTGGAGGGGTATGAAACATAATGTCGCTTTATTTGTATCGAAGTGCCTTACTTGTCAACAAGTGAAGGCTTAACACCAAAGACCAGTGGGTTTGTTACAACCCTTACCGATAGCCGAATGGAAGTAGGAGTGTGTTACCATGGATTTTGTAGTTAGGCTTCCTAGAACACAACGAGGCAATGACGCCGTTTGGGTGATTGTTGATAGGTTGACTAAGTCTACCCATTTCATTCTGATGTGCACCAGCAACTCAGTTGAACGCTTGGCAGAGTTGTACATTAGAGAGATAGTTTGACTTCATGGAGTCCTTGTGACTATTGTGTCGGATAGGGATCCTCGTTTTATTGCCCGGTTACGACAAAGCCTTCAAGAAGCATTGGAAAATAAGTTGACTCTTAGCACCGCTTATCATCCTCAAACCGATGGACAATTGGAACGTACTATTCAGATTTTGGAGGACATGCTTAGAGCTTTTGTCCTTGATTTTAAGGGGCCTTGGGAAAGGCACTTACCATTGATTGAGTTTCCTTACAACAATAGTTACCAAGCTAGTATTGGGATCACACCATTTGAGGCATTGTACGGCCGACCTTGTAGATCACCGATTTGTTGGGCCGAAGTGGGTGATGCACCGTTATTGGGTCCAGAAATTGTTAAAGAGACAATCGAGAAAGTTGTTCTCATTCGGAAGAGGTTAGCTACGGCCCAAAGCTGACAAAAGAGTTATGTCGATAAGAGGAGACGACCTTTATCTTTTGAAGTTGGTGACCATGTGTTTCTAAAAATCTCACCAAGGCGGGGTTTGATGAGATTTGGTAAGAGTGGTAAATTATCTCCAAGGTTCATTGGGCCTTTTGAGATCTTAGAGTGAATTGGGGAAGTGGCATACCGGTTAGCTTTACCGCCACAACTTTCGGGAGTTCACAGCGTATTTCATGTATCTATGCTTAGGAAGTATGAACCCGATCATTCTCATGTTCTTGATTCGGTTGACTTGGAGGTAGATGAGGATACCTCTTACGAAGAACTACCGGGTCAAATATTAGATACCCAGGAGCAAGTGCTACAGGGCAAAACTACACAGATGGTAAAGGTGTTGTGGAGACACCATGTAGCGATCCCAATTTTGCCACTTCGCTGAGTATGTCAGGGATCGAGCTGCCTGGTCAGCTCGCGGGGGTCCAAGGGGCAGCGCTCCTTGGCGGGTCCTAGGGCAGCGCCCTGGTAGGGTTGAAAGGCAGCACCCCCGAAGCAAAAATGCAAAATGCATTAAAAGTTGCTTGTCTGCTCGAGCGGCCGTTTATGCGCTCAAGCGGAGAATGTTTGGTTTCAGAAGTTTGACCTGTCTGCAAAAGTATTGGGAAAGTGTATTTGACGCTCGAGCGGACCATGTTATATCAGTTCGTGAATTTGATATTTCAGATCACTTTTGTATCTCTCTTTCTCTCTAAAAACCCTTTCCTCTCCCTTCTCTCTACATTTCCCTATGCCAAATTGGATCAAAATCTTGATTTCTCAATAGCCATTAGAGTTCTGCCATAAGTTTTTCATCAAAGTTGGTTAACTTCTCGAGGGCTTCGTTGTGTACAGTGAAGATCGAGTTTCGACACTGTTGATTTTGGTAGTTTCATCTCATTTCTTCTTCAAAACTTGAGGTAGGGATTTTCTTAGAGTTATATATATATATATATATATATTTGTAACATCTATATGATTTTCGAAATCATCCTTCGATAGCTTTGAAAATTGATTGCTGATTCAAGAAGTTGAGCGATTTTGAAAGTGGGTTTGTCTCTTGTTTTTTAAAATGATCTTATGGGTTTTTATCTTCGTTAATTGAAGAAAAGATGATTTTGGAAAATTTTCTTTCAAAAGATTTGAGTTGTATAGTTTTGGTGAGAAAACCTAGAATTTGGGAATTTTTTTAAAAAAGACTGAAAATCCATGAATGATATTGTTATATTTATTTTGTGTGTCAAAATAAATAGATGTTTGGAAAATTTCTTATTTATATTTATATAAATGATGAATTTCAGGGAATATGAGAATTGTTATTCGTTTTGGAAATTATTGTTCAAAACGTTGAAATAGTCTTGAAATGATTAATTGTTGAGGATACTTGAGAAGAGAGAATTGTGTTACTCCTTGGATGATGAATTGGAATAAAATTATTTATATTCATCTTGTGTTATTGGCATATCAATTCATTTGATTACATTAAACTTTGAAAGTTGATTTGAAAACTTGCATTGAGAAAAGAATGTTGAGAAACAAGTTTCCATGAATTGGTTTTGGGGTAAATACGGTGGTAAGTCTTGACCGGTGGTGTAGATGAAATTGAATAGGTGTCGAGCCTTCCAGTTAATACTGGTAAAAATGACAGATTATAGATGTCGAGCCTTCCAGTCAATGTTGGTAATAATGACAAATTGGTAGTACTTGTATAGTCTACTTGCAGACACCAACCTAGGGATATTACCAAAGTCGTATTTACCGCTCTTGAAATGAATTGTTAAGTTTTGAAGAATTGAAATTTCATGACATCATTGAGCATGATGGTTTTCAAAGATGAAGATGTGATTTTTTTTCAAAAGGACATAGCATGGCATGTGCATTTAATCTCTTGAGACTTGTATAAAATGTATATACTTTGTTAAGAATTTCCTACTGGGCTTTATGCTCACCCTACGAGATTTTTCTAGAGGAAAAGATGTGGTGATCCCACCCAACTAGGGGCGTGGAAGTATGTGTGTTGGGAGTACAATGCTCTCATTTTGCTGTGACTTTGTGTGTAAGCCAAGTGCTGTGTTTGTGTGGGTTTGAATAACCGTTTTGCGTAACCAGACTCAAGCCTTGGAAACTTGTAAACTCTTGGGGGTATTTATTTGTTTATTTACTTGTTGTTGGATTAACGTATTGTTGCATGAAGAACTATTGTATCATGTAATGTAAGTTTGGAGATTTATATTCGGTTTTCCTTGAAAGAGCCATGATTGTTGTATTATCATTTGGGCTAGAAATTTAGAACGTTACACACCATGGGGTTGAAGAAGCGACGTGGGAACGGGAGGCGGAAGTCCCTTCCAAATATTCGGATTTATTTGAAAATGCTTAAGTTGCTTTTCTTTGTAATATTCCCTAGTGTTAAGGGAAACGTATTTAAAGTTGTGAACCACATATTGATATGTGCGTTGTTATTTTAAGCATAAGGTCATTTAGAGTTGCCATTACTTTTTGGGAAATTTCATGTTTATGTGTATTTGGGAGGTTGTTGTTAATGAGATAACCGTGGTGGAAATGGTGGAATTTGGTTAAGAGTTAATATTGTGATTTGAAAATGAAATAGCGTGGTTTTGATCGCTAGAAACCCTTTGTTTGGGTAGTTTGATTTGAAATTTTGGAGACGAAATTCTTTAACGGGGGAAAGTTGTAGCGATCCCAGTTTTGCCACTTCGCTGAGTATGTTAGGGATCGAGCTACCCAATCTGCTTGCAGGGGTCCAGAGGGCAGTGCCCCTTGGTGGGTCCTAGGGCAGTGCCCTGGCGGGATTGAGGGGCATTGCCCCCGAAGCAAAAATGCAAAATGCATTAAAAGTTGCTTGTCCGCTCGAGCGGCCGTTTATGTGCTCAAGTGGAGAATATTTGGTTTTAGAAGTTTGACCTGTCTGCAAAAGTACTGAGAAAGTGTATTTGATGCTCGTGTGAGGCTTTCCACGATCCAGCAGACCATGTTATATCAATTCGTGAACCTAATATTTCAGATCACTTTTGTATCTCTCTCTCTCTCTCTAAAAACATTTCATCTCCCTTCTCTCTACATTTCCCTACGCCAAATTAGATCAAAACCTTGATTTCTCAAGATCCGTTGGGAGTTAGACCGAAGTTCTTCATCAAAGTTATGTAACTTCTCGAGGGCTTCGTTGTGTGCTGTGGAGATCGAGTTTCGACACCGTAAATTTTGGGGTTTCATCTCATTTCTTCTTCAAAACTTGAGGTAGGGATTTTCTTAGAGTTATATATATTTTTGCAAGATCTATATGATTTTCGAAATCATTTTTTGATAGCTTTGAAAATTGATTGTTGATTCAAGAAGTTGAACAATTTTGAAAGTGGGTTTGTCTCTTATTCTTTTAAAATGATCTTATGGGTTTTGATTTTCGTTGATTAAAAAAAAGATGATTTTGGAAAGTTTTCTTTCAAAAGATTTGAGTTGTATAGTTTTGGTGAGAAAACCTAGAATTTGGGAATTTTTTTTAAGAGACTGAAAATCCATGAATGATATTGTTATATTTATTTTGTGTATCAAAATAAATGGATGTTTAGAAATTTTCGTGTTTATATTTATATAAATGATGAATTTCAGGGAATATGAGAATTATTGTTCATTTTGGAAATTATTGTTCAAAATGTTGAAATAGTCTTGAAATGACTAATTGCTAAGGATACTTGAGAAGAGAGAATTTTGTTATTCCTTGGATGATAAATTAGAATAAAACTATTTATATTCATCTTGTGTTATTGGCATATCAATTCATTTGATTACATTAAGCTTTGAAAGTTAATTTGAAAACTTACATTAAGAAAAGAATGTTGAGAAACAAGTTTTCATAGAATGATTTTGGGGTAAATACGTTGGTAAGTCTTGATAGGTGGTGTAGATGATCTTGAATAAGTTGGCCTAAGAGTCCGGGGTGAAAGACCGAAAACCCGCGCGGATAGGTGTCGAGCCTTCCGATTAATACCGGTAAAAATGACAATTTGGTAGTACTTGTATAGTCTACTTGTAGACACTGACCTAAGAATTACCAGAATCGTATTTACCGCTCTTGAAATGAATTGTTAAGTTTTGAAGAATTGAAATTGCATGACATCATTGAGCATGAGGGTTTTCAAAGATGAAGATGTGATCTTCTTTCAAAAGAGCATAACATGGCATGTGCATTTCATCTCTTGAGACTTGGATAAAATATAAATACTTTGTTAAGGATTTCCTACTAGGCTTTATGCTCAACCTACGGAATTTTTTTGCAGGAACATATGTGGTGATGTCGCCTAACTAAAGGCGAGGAAATGTGTGTTGAGAGTACGAGACTCTTATTTTGCCGTGACTCTGTGTGTAAGCCAAGGGTTGTATGTGCGTTGAATAACCGTTTTGTATAACCAGACTCAAGCCTTGGAAACTTGTAAACTCTTGGGGGTAGTTATTTGTTTATTTACTTGTTGTTGGATTAATGTATTGTTGCATGAAGAACTATTGTATCATGTAATGTAAGTTTGGAGATTTATATTCGGTTTTCCTTAAAAGGGCCATAATTGTTGTATTATCATTTGGGTAAGAAATTTGGGGCGTTACATGTTGATTTACTAATTGTGAAACAACAATCTAAGTCTCTTCCGTACGTGCTAGATGATGTAGATTACCAATTTTAATTGTTTAAGATTTGTTATAATTAAATCTATTACGACAATGTTTTAAAAACCGGACCGGTGAACGAACCGGAAAAGGTATCTGGTGGACGGGTCACCGGTTCAACCGTCGGGTTGAACCGGAATCGAACCGTGACGTAATAAATATATTAAAATTATATTTAAATAAAAATATAAGTAATAAAATTATAAATTAAAAATATTAAAAATATTAAATTATCTTAAATATTTGTCATAATATTTTTTTTTACTGAAAAATATAATAATATAATTTAAAATATTATTAATTTCAATTTTGGAAGATGAAATCAAATATTTAATATTCCCTCCATATGATTTTAATTCAAATAATTTGATTGAAAGGAAAGCAAAAATTTTGGAGGGATATCAAAATTTCAATATTCCCTCCAATACATTTGATTGAATCCCACATTGTAATGCCCTCAAAAATAATACCCAAACCCATCATTTAACAGTTCTATAAACATGATAGCTAAGTCACATTTCCATTCATCAGAGTTAATATTACAAAAGGATATTTCATATAAGTTACAAATGTTTACAAAACAATAAAATGCCCGCGAGCTTACATCTTTCCAAGTTGTTACTTGGTTACACAAAAGAAGAGTTCTAACTCTTTTACAAGTAAAGCCCTCGGCTTAGATTTACATTTAGATACAAATATTGACAAAACATCAAAATGAAGCCTTCAGCTCCAAAACCTCCCAAGCTATACCCTTGGAGGTGGCATATCACATGTACCTGAAAATGGTGTCCCAAGTAGGGTGAGCCAAAGCCCAGTAGAGATATGCTAAACCAAATATGAGAAATGGCTAAAACATTAGCATTCGACAAATGGCTAACACTTGTAAACCAACTTACACCCGTTCCATAGCTCAACAACAATTACATCCATATTTCAATCCACTTCCATTAATTTATCCAAATCAATTTATAGACATGGTTCAATATTTATCCGAGCAATTCGAAATGACACTACAACTCATATTATCAACACTTCAATCATCAACGTCATTCAAACGTATTTAAGATTTCGAGATTTTCACCCTAGACACTCTGGCCAACTTAATTATCAATGGAGTTCATCCCCTATCTCCTCCCAAGCAATGGAGTACATCCCCTATCTCCTCCTATACAAAGATACATATACAATGTATTTAAACACATTATCATATACAATGATCAATTTAAAGCACATATTCAATGTGTTAATCCAACCGTCATATTCAATGATATAATCCAGTTGATTAGTTTCAATTTATGTAATCATCATGCAGATCTACAACAATCATAGCTATCCTTCATTGATAGCCTAAAACAGTTATCTCTAAACAGGTAAATAAATCTATCAAATAGATAAATTATCATATTTTCCATAGGTGAGTGATTTACCGATCCAACTACACCATTTAATCACAATTTTCCCCAATTTCACAATTTCAAACCAATTTCATATTTATACCAAATAATTTCTTTAATTTCCAATTAGGGAAAATCTCTTTTTTTTATAGATCAAGTCCATACACAAATGAACCCAATCTCAAGACCTCACAGATACAATGGAGCCCAAAGACATGAAAACCCCTCTTTTATAATTTTGAAACAAACCCTCACTTTACCCAAAACTCCAAAACATCACCATCTATACAAAATAACCAACATTTCAAAACTCATAAGATGGAGTAGATTATCCTTATCTCAAATGGAGAAGCTCAAAGGAGATGAAGATAGAACTCAAAAATGCTTCAAACTCAAGCTTTTTTGGATCAAAATGTAGCCCACGCAATGCTCTACCCTTTTTACAAAGGAAGTAGGGTAGAGACATTCTAGATCAAGTGTATTTGTAGAGAGAAAAAGTGTGTAGAGAGAGAGAGAGAGTCAGATCTAGGGTTTGGAGATAAAAAGAGATCAAAAGTGAAGGAGAAAACCGCTGCTGCGATCTGATATATGCGCGGCTCGCTCGAGCGAAGGACCTGTCGCTTGAGCGACCAGACACAACAAACACCTCGCTCGAGCGCCAGAAGCGTCACTTAAGCGCATAATTCAAAGCTCCAGGTCTGCAACTCAGACCCACGCTCGAGTGCAAGAGTTCTCGCTCGAGCGAAGGAACACAAAACATAGAGTTGGCTCGCTCAAGCGACAAAAGCCTCGCTCGAGCAAAGAATACCAACCTTCAGGTCCAAACTAGACGCAGACGCATGCTCGAGCGTAAGAGTGCTCACTCGAGCGAAGAAACTCAAAACATAGAGCTCGCTCGCTCGAGCGAAGGAAAAGTCGCTTGAGCGAAGAAACACAACCTTCAGGTCCAAACTAGATGCAAACGCACGCTCGAGCGAAGGACCTCTAGCTAGAGTGAAGAGACACACTAGACCAGGCTCTCTCAAGCCAAAGCTGAGTCTGAAAAGAAAACCTGAAGACCCACAATACTCATTTCGAGTGCACAAACCCTTGCTCGAGCAAAGAAGCAAATACCCAAGGCTTGCTTGAGCGCAAAAGGCCTCGCTCGAGCGAAGAAGCAAAAACTTAGGCAGCAGCCAATTGTTAGAATTCATAACCAACCTGTACCAGACTCACCCAACACACCCTAAAACTCGAATACAAAGAATTAAAGGATGAAAACAAGATATAAACAACAACATACAACCACGGAACCCGAGTTTGGAATACAATAAACAACGGGGAAAAATCGGGATTGTTATATTTTCCCTTTTCACTACAACTTAATTTTATTTCATCTCTCACATCTCTCTCTCTCTCTCTCCCTCTCTCTCAATTTGTGAATTAGAGAGGAAATGGGTATCTTCTTATTGATGACAGGAATAGCATAAAGCAAATGCCTTTATAATAAATGCATAAACCAATCATTTATAGAGAAAATGGGTATCTCTCTCTCTCTCTCTCTCTCTCTCTCTCTCTCCCCCTCAAAATAAATGCATAAACCAATCATTTATAATATCCATAGACATTAGAAAGTAAAATATATTCCTTCATCAGAGTGTTTCTTACAAAAGGTATTACAGGTTGACAACAAAAGTATATGCCGTACGGGCTTATAACTTTCGAAGTCAACACTTGGTTTTAATGAAAGAGAGTTCTAACTCTAAACATATTGATGAGATTTGGTAAAAGTGGTGGATCATTGCAGTTGTGTATTGATTACCGCAAGTTGAATAGAGTTACAGTTAAGAACAAGTATCCTCTACCCAGAATAGATGATTTGTTTGACCAACTTAGAGGGTCTCATTGCTTCTCAAAAATAGATTTGAGGTCGGGGTACCATCAGTTGAGAGTCCGGGAGGAGGACATTCAGAAGACGGCCTTTCGTACTCGTTATGGCCACTATGAATTCCTTGTAATTCCTTTTGGGTTGACCAATGCACCGGCTTCCTTTATGGATTTGATGAACATAATTTTTCAGGAATACTTGGACCGTTTTGTGGTTGTTTTTGTGGACGACATCTTGATTTATTCAACCTCAGAAGAGAAACATGAGACTCACTTGCGGGTAGTGCTGGGTTTACTTAGTGAGCACCAATTGTATGCCAAATTTGAAAAATGCGAGTTTTGGTTAACGGAGGTGAAGTTTTTGGGGCATGTAATATCTAGAGAGGGAGTGACTGTGAACTCCTCAAAGATAGATGCCGTACAGGATTGGGAACAACCCAAGAATGTTTTTGAAATTCAGAGTTTCTTGGGATTAGCGGGGTATTATCGATGTTTTGTAAGGAACTTTTCTAGACTAGCTGCACCTTTGACTAGGTTGACGAGAAAGGGTATCAAATTTGTGTGGAGTGAGGCTTGTGAAAAGTCATTCCAAGAGCTTAAGACTAGATTGACTACCGTACTGGTTTTGATAATTCTGAAAAGGGGTTTGAATTACACTGTCTATTGTGATGCGACCGGGGATGGACTTGGTTGTGTCTTGATGCAAGAGGGAAAGATTGTGGCCTACGGATCACAACAATTGAAAACTCACGAGAAAAATTACCCCACCCATGATCTAGAATTAGCGGCAGTGATTTTTGCCTTGAAAATTTGGAGACATTACTTGTATGGTGAGAAGTTTGAGATTTTCTCCGATCATAAGAGTCTAAAGTATTTGTTTTTTAAAAAAGGCTTGAATTTACGACAACGGAGGTGGATGGAATTTATGGAGGATTATTACTTTGAGTTACACTATCATCCGGGGAAGGCCAATATGGTGGCCGATGCTTTGAGTCGAAAATCTGTGAGTAGTTTTGCAAGTGTGGCCATTCGGGAATGGGATATGCTAGATGTTATTGGCAAGTTTGATTTGCACTTGGGTGAGTCCGGAGAGAGTGCTACCTTGTTTACTTTGAATGCTCAACCTACCTTGGTTAGTAAGGTCATAGAGGCACAACGAGGAGACCGTGATGTGGAATCAATCTGTGTTACGATTTCCAATGGGAAGGAAGAGAAAGGTTTGAACATTCACTCGGATATGAGTGTACGTTACCTAGACCGTTTGTTTGTACCAGAATCTTATAGAGAGGAAGTGCTTCAGGAGTTCCATCACTCACGCCTTGCGGTACACCCGGGAGGCACTAAAATGCATCATGATCTTAGTCAACAGTTTTGGTGGAGGGGTATGAAACATAATGTCGCTTTATTTGTATCGAGGTGCCTTACTTGTCAACAAGTGAAGGCCTAACACCAAAGACCAGCGGGTTTTTTACAACCCTTACCGATAGCCGAATGGAAGTGGGAGTGTGTTACCATGGATTTTGTAGTTAGGCTTCCTAGAACACAACGAGGCAATGACGCCGTTTGGGTGATTGTTGATAGGTTGACTAAGTCTACCCATTTCATTCCGATGTGCACCAGCGACTCAGTTGAACGCTTGGCAGAGTTGTACATTAGAGAGATAGTTTGACTTCATGGAGTCCTTGTGACTATTGTGTCGGATAGGGATCCTCGTTTTATTGCCCGGTTATGGCAAAGCCTTCAAGAAGCGTCGGAAAATAAGTTGACTCTTAGCACCGCTTATCATCCTCAAACCGATGGACAATCGGAACGTACCATTCAGATTTTGGAGGACATGCTTAGAGCTTTTGTCCTTGATTTTAAGGGGCCTTGGGAAAGGCACTTACCATGGATTGAGTTTCCTTACAACAATAGTTACCAAGCTAGTATTGGGATCGCACCATTTGAGGCATTGTACGGCCGACCTTATAGATCACCGATTTGTTGGGCCGAAGTGGGTGATGCACCGTTCTTGGGTCCGAAAATTGTTAGAGAGACAATCGAGAAAGTTGTTCTCATTCAGAAGAGGTTAACTACAGCCCAAAGCCGACAAAAGAGTTATGCCGATAAGAGGAAACGACCTTTATCTTTTGAAGTTGGTGACCATGTATTTCTAAAAATCTCACCAAGGCGGGGTTTGATGAGATTTGGTAAGAGTGGTAAATTATCTCCAATGTTCATTGGGCCTTTTGAGATCTTAGAGCGAATTGGGGAAGTGGCATACCGATTAGCTTTACCGCCACAACTTTCGGAAGTTCACAACGTATTTCATGTATCTATGCTTAGGAAGTATGAACCCGATCCTTCTCATGTTCTTGATTCGGTTGACTTGGAGGTAGATGAGGATGTCTCTTACGAAGAACGACCGGTTCAAATATTAGATACCCAAGAGCAAGTGCTATGGGGCAAAACTACACAGTTGGTAAAGGTGTTGTGGAGACACCATGTAGCGATCCCAATTTTGCCATTTCACTGAGTATGTCAAGGATCGAGCTGCCCGGTCAGCTCGCGGGGGTCTAAGGGGCAGCGCTCCTTGGCGGGTCCTAGGGCAGCGCCCTAGTAGGGTTGAAAGGCAGCACCCCCGAAGCAAAAATGTAAAATGCATTAAAAGTTGCTTGTCCGCTCGAGCGGCCGTTTATGCGCTCAAGCGGAGAATGTTTGGTTTCAGAAGTTTGACCTGTCTACAAAAGTATTGGGAAAGTGTATTTGACGCTCGAGCGGACCATGTTATATCAGTTCGTGAGTCTGATATTTCAGATCACTTTTGTATCTCTCTTTCTCTCTAAAAACCCTTTCCTCTCCCTTCTCTCTATATTTCCCTATGCCAAATTGGATCAAAACTTTAATTTCTCAATATCCATTAGAGTTCTGCCATAAGTTTTTCATCAAAGTTGGTTAACTTTTCGAGGGCTTCGTTGTGTGCAGTGAAGATCGAGTTTCGACACTGTTGATTTTAGTAGTTTCATCTCATTTCTTCGTCAAAACTTGAGGTAGGGATTTTCTTAGAGTTATATATATATATATATATTTGCAACATCTATATAATTTTCGAAATCATCCTACGATAGCTTTGAAAATTGATTGTTGATTCAAGAAGTTGAGCGATTTTGAAAGTGAGTTTGTCTTTTGTTTTTTAAAATGATCTTATGGGTTTTTATCTTCGTTGATTGAAGAAAAGATGATTTTGGAAAGTTTTCTTTCAAAAAATTTGAGTTGTATAGTTTTGGTGAGAAAACCTAGAATTTGGGAATTTTTTTAAAAGAGACTGAAAATCCATGAATGATATTGTTATATTTATTTTGTGTGTCAAAATAAATGGATGTTTGGAAAATTTCTTATTTATATTTATATAAATGATGAATTTCAGGGAATATGAGAATTATTGTTCATTTTGGAAATTATTGTTCCAAATGTTGAAATAGTTTTAAAATGACTAATTGTTAAGGATACTTGAGAAGAGAGAATTTTGTTAATCCTTGGATGATGAATTAGAATAAAAGTATTTATATTCATCTTGTGTTATTGGCATATCAATTCATTTGATTATATTAAGCTTTGAAAGTTAATTTGAAAACTTGCATTAAGAAAAGAATGTTGAGAAACAAGTTTTCATGGAATGGTTTTGGGGTAAATACGTTGGTAAGTCTTGATAGGTGGTGTAGATGATGTTGAATAAGTTGGCCTAAGAGTCCGGGGTGAAAGACCGAAAACCCGCGCGGATAGGTGTCGAGCCTTCCGATTAATACCGGTAAAAATGATAATTTGGTAGTATTTGCATAGTCTACTTGTAGACACCGACCTAAGAATTACCAAAATCGTATTTACCGCTCTTGAAATGAATTGTTAAGTTTTGAAGAATTGAAATTGCATGACATCATTGAGCATGAGGGTTTTCAGAGATGAAGATGTGATCTTCTTTCAAAAGAGCATAACATAGCATGTGCATTTCATCTCTTGAGACTTGTATAAAATATAAATACTTTGTTAAGGATTTCCTACTAGGCTTTATGCTCACCCTACGGAATTTTTGTGCAGGAAAATATGTGGTGATGTCACCTAACTAAAGGCGAGGAAATGTGTGTTGAGAGTACGAGACTCTCATTTTGCCGTGACTCTGTGTGTAAGCCAAGGGCTGTATGTGTGTTGAATAACCGTTTTGTATAATCAGACTCAAGCCTTGGAAACTTGAAAACTTGTAAACTCTTGGGGGTATTTATTTGTTTATTTACTTGTTGTTGGATTAATGTATTGTTGCATGAAGAACTATTGTATCATGTAATGTAAGTTTGGAGATTTATATTCGGTTTTCCTTAAAAGAGCTATAATTGTTGTATTATCATTTGAGCTAGAAATTTGGGGCGTTACATGTTGATTTACTAATTGTGAAACAACAATCTAAGTCTCTTTCGTACGTGCTAGATAATTTAGATTACCAGTTTTAATTGTTTAAGATTTGTTGTAATTAAATCTATTACGAATCACGAGTCACGTAGGTTTTTCAAAGATGATTGGCCTAGATGAGGTGGAGTAAGGTGTGTGAAGTGTATGCTCCACGTAAGATTCGGGCAAGTTTGGAAATTAAATCTATTACGAATTACGTAGTTCTTTTAAAGATGATTGGCCTAGATGAGGTGGAGTAAGGTGTGTGAAGTGTATGCTCCTCGTAAGATCCGGGCAAGTTTGGGCAATGGGAATTCGAGCCTCCCAGAATTTCTGTTAAATGATTGTTGAGTTTGGTAGTTTCTTTTTGAAAAGTTGTATTAAGTGATTGTTAGAGTTATAGATAAGTATTCTTGAACTATAATTGTCCAATTTAATATAAATAATCTCTTATGGATTGGGGAAAAGACAAAATGATTAGATCATTAATTTATCTATCTATATATTATATAAGCAAAAGAAAATTTTTAATGGGAAACTTTATGAGAGTTTCAATATTTCATATTAATTTTCTTGATTTTCTTAATTTTAAACAATTAAGAAAATCTTCATTGGCTAGTTTTCATTTAACTTTTATTTTACACTCACACATTGAGAAAAGAAGAAAAAAAGTGAATTGTTATACTTACATAAAGTGAATCTTGTACTCCCATTTAATATTATTGTGTTATGTATGAATTAGTTCAAGACAGTTTAAATTTTAATAAAATAAAATTTAAAAATTTTAATTAATTAATTTTTATGTAAGCTGGTTATAGTCTTTTGACCTAGCTGATTAAGCTGAATTATTTTCAATGTGAATGATTCGCTGGTTTAACCGTGATTTTTGCAGTTTTATCAAAATATATTGGTTAGATTTTTTTATTCGAAATAAACTAAAGATTAACCTAAATTAAAATTGAACGACTGGGATTGCTTGATTAGAAATAAACTTCCCTTCTAATAATTGTTAACTTCTATTTTACAATCCCATATTGGGAAAAGAAAGAAAAGGTTAGTTGCTTCACTTAGATAAAGTGAATCTTGTACTCCCATTTAATATTGTAGTATTGTGCATATTTCAATTCAAGATGGTTTAAATTTTGAAATAAAATTTAAAAGTTTTAATTAATTAATTTTGTTGTGGTTGGTCTTTTGACCTAGCCAATTGGGCTGAATTATTTTTGGTTTAATTGGTTCACCGGGATTAACCGTGATTTTAGCGGTTTTATCAAAATATATTTGTTTGATTTGTTTGATTTGAAATAAATTAAAGATTGACCTGATTAAAAATTGAACGATTAAGATTGTTTGATTAGAAATGAATTTTCCGCTCACACAATTGTTACAAACTTTAATTTTACACAATCTCACATCGAGAAAAGAAGATACCTAATCAAAAATTGAACAACTGAGATTGCTTTATTGTAAAATATTGTTTTTTGGGTTATAAAATCTTTCACAAATTCAAGTTGGGGTTTTTGGTAATAGTTCCTCAATTTCAAATTTATTGCCAAAAGGACAAGTTAAAAATATTTAATTCATTAATGACAAAGTTTAAAATATTTTAAAAATATGACAATAATACTCTCAACTTCTATAATTTTCTTACATTACTACAACCACCACCGACCATTGTTTGCCATCATCGACCACCGCGGCCACCTTTGATCACCACGGCCGACGATAGTTTTCCAACGATCACTGTCGATTGGCGAAATTTTTTTGGCAAGATTCTCCGATGACAATAAAAATTTGCTCTATTATACAATAAAATTTTACTGTTTTAATTTGGACAATAAAATTTTACTATTTACTTTAAACATATAAATAGTGAATTTTTGTCATTGTTATCACTAGCCACCACTTACTGAAATTATTACCATTATTCATATAGATATTAAATGAGAAATTAGTCAAAACGTTGAATTAATATCGTTAACAGTTAAATTTTACTCTTATGCAGAGTAAAATTTTACTCTATTTCACTATTGAACGTACTAAAATAACATTTTTGTTTGAGATATCAAAATCAATATTCAAACTGATAATGACCACACAAAAAAAAACACTAAAATAAAAATATATACATATAGAGAGAAAGAGAAAAAGGTAGAGAAATAGAGAGATAACGAGAGCATATATATTATGTCAGTTCTGGTTCAAACCATAATAAAATTTTTCTGTCTGAAAAAGCAGAGTATCATGAGGAGACAAAGAAAAAGAGAATGAGAGAATATAGATCTCAAATTTGAGGTCTTGGCAGCGAAGGATAACAATGGTGGTTGTCGGTGGTATAGTGGCACCGAATGGCGCCGGTGTTTGAGACAGTAGTGGCGGTGGCGGCGGTGGCGGTGGCGGTGATGAACGACATCGGTGGTTGAGATGGTAGAGGTGGTAGAAATAGTGATGGTTATGATAGTAGTGATAGTGGAGATGGTGATGGTGGTGATGATGGTGGTGGTAGTAAAGAGAGCTCTTAGAGAGAGAGAGAGAGAGAGAGAGAGAGAGAGGAGAAGAAGGATAGAGAGAGTGTGTGTATGAAGGGGTAAATTTGTCACACAAAATATAAATCTGAAAATTTTTATCTTTCTTACGTAATTTCTTTATTTTGAAGGAATTTGTGAGCCAAAAAAATTAAAATTTGCCCTTTTCAAGAAAAAAAAGGGCTCCGAGAAGAAGTTATAACTAAAAATTCCAATTAAAGAAATTCAAAATAGAATCAAATCATTATGAGATAATGCCTCATTATGAGATAATGCTTGATTGAAAATGAACACAAAATAATACGAGGATAAGAGCAAAATGACTCCCTTTACTTTGAATGTTGTGCTTATAGCGAGATTTCAATCGCTTAACCTTCCCTCGTAGTTTTCCTATGGATCAACCATCTCTACTTGTTGATGTCAAAATAGTAATATTAATATTAGGATTAGGTTTTTCATGTTAATATCTCAATATGAGAGAATTTGAGAGACCTATAGAGTTCATCATAAGTCTCGTTTCGATAATTTAAACCATTTATTTTTTAGAAATCATTTAGTAGAATATTCATGCAAAAAATCAAGATGATCGGATATTAGCAGCTGTATGTTTGAATCAAATTTGTATTACGAAAAATGAATAGTTATTCTTGATTATCGTTTATTTTTTAAAAAAGTAACATGATTCAAACATATAACTACTGATATTCAATTATCTTATTTTGTGTATGAATATTCTACTCAGTGAGTTCAAAAAAATGAATAATTTAGATCATCAAAATTAATTCTAAAATGGGCTTACTAAGGCTAACCACTTGAAAGAAATCAAACCTTTTATTTTTTTAGTGTTAAAATGCTATAATTAGTAACTATGTCTCAATGTGTAAATTTCATTTATTTCATTGTCACAAAATATCCATGCAATTTTATTTGCGGGTCCCATCGTTAAAAAGAGGTGAAAGAAAAGAAGATACCTAATCAAAAATTGAACAACTGAGATTGCTTTATTGTAAAATATTGTTTTTTGGGTTATAAAATCTTTCACAAATTCAAGTTGGGGTTTTTGGTAATAGTTCCTCAATTTCAAATTTATTGCCAAAAGGACAAGTTAAAAATATTTAATTCATTAATGACAAAGTTTAAAATATTTTAAAAATATGACAATAATACTCTCAACTTCTATAATTTTCTTGCATTACTACAACCACCACCGACCATTGTTTGCCATCATCGACCACCGTGGCCACCTTTGATCACCACGGCCGACGATAGTTTTCCAACGATCACTGTCGATTGGCGAAATTTTTTTGGCAAGATTCTCCGATGACAATAAAAATTTGCTCTATTATACAATAAAATTTTACTGTTTTAATTTGGACAATAAAATTTTACTATTTACTTTAAACATATAAATAGTGAATTTTTGTCATTGTTATCACTAGCCACCACTTACTGAAATTATTACCATTATTCATATAGATATTAAATGAGAAATTAGTCAAAACGTTGAATTAATATCGTTAACAGTTAAATTTTACTCTTATGCAGAGTAAAATTTTACTCTATTTCACTATTGAACGTACTAAAATAACATTTTTGTTTGAGATATCAAAATCAATATTCAAACTGATAATGACCACACAAAAAAAAAAAAAGCACTAAAATAAAAATATATACATATAGAGAGAAAAAGAAAAAGGTAGAGAAATAGAGAGATAACGAGAGCACATATATTATGTCAGTTCTGGTTCAAACCATAATAAAATTTTACTGTCTGAAAAAGCAGAGTATCATGAGGAGACAAAGAAAAAGAGAATGAGAGAATATAGATCTCAAATTTGAGGTCTTGGCAGCGAAGGATAACAATGGTGGTTGTCGGTGGTATAGTGGCACCGAATGGCGCCGGTGTTTGAGACGGTAGTGTGGTGGTGGCGGTGGCGGTGGCAGTGATGAACGACGTCGGTGGTTGAGGTGGTAGAAATAGTGATGGTTATGATAGTAGTGATAGTGGAGATGGTGATTGTGGTGATGATGGTGGTGGTAGTAAAGAGAGCTCTTAGAGAGAGAGAGAGAGAGAAAGAGGAAAAGGATAAAGAGAGTGTGTGTGTGAAGGGATAAATTTGTCACACAAAATATAAATCTGAAAATTTTTATCTTTCTTACGTAACTTCTTTATTTTGAAGGAATTCGTGAGCCAAAAAAATTAAAATTTGCCCTTCTCAAGAAAAAAAAGGGCTCCGAGAAGAAGTTATAACTAAAAATTCCAATTAAAGAAATTCAAAATAGAATCACATCATTATGAGATAATGCCTCATTATGAGATAATGCTTGATTGAAAATGAACACAAAATAATACGAGGATAAGAGCAAAATGACTCCCTTTACTTTGAATGTTGTGCTTATAGCGAGATTTCAATCGCTTAACCTTCCCTCGTAGTTTTCCTATGGATCAACCATCTCTACTTGTTGATGTCAAAATAGTAATATTAATATTAGGATTAGGTTTTTCATGTTAATATCTCAATATGAGAGAATTTGAGAGACCTATAGAGTTCATCATAAGTCTCGTTTCGATAATTTAAACCATTTATTTTTTAGAAATCATTTAGTAGAATATTCATGCAAAAAATCAAGATGATCGGATATTAGCAGCTGTATGTTTGAATCAAATTTGTATTACGAAAAATGAATAGTTATTCTTGATTATCGTTTATTTTTTAAAAAAGTAACATGATTCAAACATATAACTACTGATATTCAATTATCTTATTTTGTGTATGAATATTCTACTCAGTGAGTTCAAAAAAATGAATAATTTAAATCATCAAAATTAATTCTAAAATGAGCTTACTAAAGCTAACAACTTGAAAGAAATCAAACCTTTTATTTTTTTAGTGTTAAAATGCTATAATTAGTAACTATGTCTCAATGTGTAAATTTCATTTATTTCATTGTCACAAAATATCCATGCAATTTTATTTGCGGGTCCCATCGTTAAAAAAGAGGTGAAATTTTATGGTACACGTTCTTTCGGCACCATGTTCCGTATTTTTGTAGGGTATATTATACAATTTTATAGTAAATATTATATAATTTTTTTTTGATAGAGTTAGGATAATTTGTGATTCACAAATGAGAACACGTACGTATTTTTTGTGGTAATATTATATGTTTTTTATTAAAATATTTTCTAACCACAAAATATGAAATATTACTATTAAATGTATTATTTCATTTCTGAATTACAAATTATTATCTTGAGAAAAATAAGTAACACTTATCAAAAAATACATAATGGCTTCGTTTAGAAAGTAGGTGGACTTTTTGACTTTTTGATTTTTTTGGTTATTTTAGCTTGGGCTAAAAAGCTTGGTTTGGGAAGAACTTTTGGCTTTTTCGACTTTTTTTTATGAGAGAATAGTGTAATGATTATGGATTGGATATGATATTTTGTTTGTTGTGGCTAAAATAACCTATTTTATCTTTTGTGACTAAAATAGTCAAAAAAACCTATAAACCATCTTCCCAAACGGATATATAACAAAGTGCATATTACCCAAGGGCTTCCTACTATGAGAACTTAGAGCAATTTTGTAGAAAAAAATTGTTGGGTCAAAGTTTGACAATTGCACAATGTTATAAGGGTAAATTATACTTACATTCTTGAAATTTGTATTTAATATCTATCACTACTTGACGTTTGAAAAATTACGCTAACTCCCCTATCACTGTAATTATTTTAACAGAATGAATACATTAAACTCATGAACTCTCTCTTTTCTTACTTTGCATTACTCTTCTGTTGTTGTTTTTATTTTTTTTTAAAAAATGTAATTCTCTATTTTTCTTCTAGGAGTTGTTGCGTTTTATATAAGTAAGAGATTTGTGAAACGAGACTATCGACTACAGGAGTAAAAATGCAATTTTCATAATGTCAAGAAATGAGATGTAACTAGATCAACTCTCAAGGTATCAATGTAATTTACCCATGTTATAATTTGACAACAGGAATAATAGACCATTAAAAATGATTTTTAGAGAAATTTTATCAAATTTTATCTTTGACAAATATTTTAACACATGGTTGACGTTGCTCTCATCAATGCAGACTACAGGCCTTAAGTTATTTAAAACGCTGGCCAATATTGGGATAGTGTTTGGCTCATTGAAATTAAATAAAATAGAATTACCATTCTATTAAAATGTTTAATATCATGTTTGATTGATTAAAAAAGTTATCAAAAATATGTTATAAATAAAATTATTATTTATTATTGTAAGAGAATAATCATATTCGAAAATAGTAGCTAAGGGGTGACCATTTAATTCCCTTCTATTTCATTCCCGACAAACTAGAAAAATGTTTGGGGAGTAATGGTATAGACCACTAATTTATCATCACTAACCCCACCACTAATGAGGTGGCAATTGAAAAAAAAAAAGAAAAAAAAACAAGGCACAAAACATGTGGTAGTGTGTCACCCACTGCCACATCATTAGAGCCATCACTAATTAGTGGTCTAAAACATTTTTGAATGTTTGGGATATTAACAATCTTACTAACACACTCACAAGTTGATGTGGGTCTCATACTAAGTGATGATTGATCTTATCAAAATTTGTGAGTGTGTTAGTAAGATTGTAAGTATTCTTAACATTGTTGAACTCATAATTAAGGGAGATTTGATCAAAACTCATTCATAATAAAACTTTAATACATTAAGGGTTGGTTTGGGAAGTGGGTTGGCTTTTTGATTTTTTTGAATTTTTTGGCTATTTTAGCTTGGGCTAAAGAGTCTAGTTTGGGAAGAATTTTTTGGCTTTTTGATTTTTTTGACTTTTTTGTGAAGAAGAGTATAATGATTATGAGTTTGATGTGTTGTTTTGTTTTTTATGACTAAAATAGCCTATTTTGTCTTTTGTAGCTAAAATAGCCAAATTAGCCCTTCTCAAACGGACCCTAAGGATAAGTACAAAAAAAAAATTCTTGAAAAGATTAGCACATATCATTATTACCAAAATATCCTTAGTGACTAATTTAATATTATAAATTTTAAAATGATATAACTTTTGATCTAGATGTTGGTTTTTAAATAAATTTATATTTTTAGAATCCTCTCATCAAGATCTATCAAACAAACTCTAGGTTTAGTATAAATTTTTTTTTAAAAAAATGCCATCAAAATTTTACTTTGTTTCACAGTAAAGTTTTACTTTGTCATTACTAGAGTAGGCGAAATCGCAGCATCATTCAAAGTAAAATTTTACTATTTTTTATAATAAAATTTACTGTCGTTAAGCATATCAACGATCAAAGTTTATTGTCGTTAACTAGAATAAAATTTTACTTTACAAAAAAAAAAAGTATATATTAGATGAACGAACGAACGAAAAATATAGATACACAACATTTTCAAACTTATAAAATAAAATAAAAGTGGAAAATTATTGAATTGATAAACGATGTGAGCAGAAGCCTAGTTTAAGGTACATTAGAAGAAACAAACAATGATTACCTTCTCTTCTTATTTATTTTTTGAAACCCAAATAATTAAATTATGGTTTGCGGGTTTCGCCTTCGGTGATTGATGGATGAAAAAGATCGCAAATTTTGAGACTTTCAAAAGTAATTCGGTGACACTACCAAATCCCAAACAAAGAAGGATTTCTCAGATAATTACAAACTAAGGAATTTTGCAAATTTCAAATTTGTGAGATATATATGCATGAGTAATATTATTCAGGAAAAAAAAAAAAAACAGAAATTGTATTCAATCCATACTCAATTAAGAGATTTATGAAGCAAAATAAATTTAACTGCTATTTTTACCAAAAAAGAGCTCAATGGAAGGGTTTTTAACCAAATTTCTCAATAATTAATTATTGTCAAACTAAATAATACTTGAATAATTTGATTTATTTGTCATTTTATATGTCATTACTGAATTAGTAACCAATATAAATAATAAAATTCATTAAATCAAAACGATATTAACACTGATAAATACATGTGTTGTGAGATGATTGTGACCTAATTTCTCCGGACAAGGCTCGCATGGCGTCAATTTAATTTTTCAACAATGATTTGTACTATTAAAAAAAATATCACTAATAGCACTAATGCATTAAAAATATATATATAAAAAAAAAAAAAGGCATAAGCAATAAACGGAGCTCATTATCACATTATTAATGATATTATTAGAGTATCACTTTTAATTCTCTCAATTATTTTTCTTAATTTTTTCAATTCATATATGTGCAAGTGATACAAGACAATTCTCCTACGCTAATTAGATTTGACGGGCCTTGTAAGTGACCCATTGATTAGTATAGATTGATGGTAAGTCTAGCAACATTAAGTAGTAGGACAAAAGTCAAAAAAAAAAATTATTAAAAATTTTAAAAATTAAAAAATTATAAAAAAAAATCTCTATATTCTATTTTTTTTATAAAAATTATTTCAAATATATTAATTTTTTATCTCATATTTAATAAAAAAAATTAATAAAATAACCTATTCTCAAACCAATCATAAAGTTATGTTGTTGTTGTTGTTTTTTTTTTTTTTTTTTTTTAATAAATTTTTTTAGATAGGGGAAAATGGGAAAACAAAACAAAACAAAAATTACAAAAAATTTAATTATGTTAAACAAAGGGTGAAACACCAACGAATTTCAAAATGTGATATTATGAATTTTTTTTTTTCTTTTTTTTTTTCTTTTTTTTTTTTTTTTTTCACCTAAAGACCCTATTAAAGTGAAAATTACACAAAATAATAATCACTTGCACGTTTGGGTTTAATTTCTGAGAGATAAAAGTGGGTTTCATCACAATTCGCACTATAGAAGTTTTGGATTTTTTCTAATTCTGGGACAAATCCCACATTACGAATAAGAACGTTATACTCCAATATAATACTCCAATAACGTAATAATCTAATGTAACACACTAAAAAACTCCTTAGTGTATTTTTTTCCCGAACATAACAACGTAACACTTCAAACTTTTCTCAAACATAATACTCTAATGTAATACACAAAAAATTCTTTAGTGTACTTTTTTCAATCAATGTAATCTCAAACATAACACTTCAATGTAACATACATAAAAGTACTAAAAAATTACTTAGTATATTTTTTCAAAACGTAACACTCATAGTTTGAAATTATATATTTACCTAAAGCTTACTAAGGAATTTTTGCTCTTTTTGGAATGATTTGAAGAATCCCACACCTATTTCAAATTGTTTGAAAAATCTCACATATTTTTTTGGAGTGTTACATTGGAATATTACGTTTAGAAAAAATATACTAAGAATTTCTTTTCTTATTTGTTATATTGAAGTGTTACAGTATGAAGTTTTTTTGTAGAATGTTACATTAGAGTGTTACATTTGGAAAAAGTATAATAACGAGTTTTTTTTTTTTTTAAAGTGTTACATTGGAGTGTTATGTTTGAGTGTTACATTGGAGTATTACATATTAAAATTATACATTTACTCAAAACTTTCTTTTATACTCCTTTTGAAATATTTGAAAAATCTCATATCTTTTTGGAATGTTTGAAAAATTTCACATTTTAAGTCATTCCAAATAAAAAAGATTCTCATATGAAAATTCATTTTAAATTTGATTATCATAGGTTGTGTATATATTACCTTTCTAACATAAAAGAAAAAAAGAAAGAAAATATAATAGAAATAAGGATATAACCGTAAATTTAATTTTTAAATAATATATTAAATCTATATTTTAAAAATCAATAAGACTAATTGGTCTATAAGAAAACTTTTGGAACTAATCTGATCACCATTTCTAAAGATGAGATTTATAGATAAATTTTTCTTGAATAAACCTTATTATGTACATGCAATCATGAAAACAAAAATTACAAAAAAAAAAAAAATTATATTATGAAGCACAAAAAGATTAAAATAGCTAATAATATAAAAAATATTAATGAGACAAAATATCACATTCAAATCATAATAATTTCATTTTTTATCTTACAACCTTCAAATTAACTATAAAAAAATAAAAATAAAAATAAAAATAAAAACTAAAAATCATTACAAACATAACTTTTTTTTAATTGGTCTAAAATAGCTTAAATAACCAAAAAGGCCCAATTCTCGAACATGGCTAAGACAATACTCCTACGCTAATTAGATTTGACAGGCCTGGTAAGCGACCCGTTGATTTGTAGAGATTGATGGTAAGTTTGGCAATATTAAATAGAAGGACAAAAGTCAAAGAAAAATTTATTATAAAGTTAAAAAATTATAAAATTATAAAAAATAAATAAATGCCTTGGTTTGTATTTGAGAAACATATTTTGAAATAAAAAGTACGAAAATTTGTTTGGTTTGATTTTTTTTCAAAAGATGTTTTGAAAAATTATTTTGAGAGAGAGTTTTGGAAAAAGTGATTGATTTGATGTGTATGAGAGAGAGATTTGTTTGGAAAATTTGTAAACCAAACAAGTTTTGAAAAAATTTATTTGGTTTGATTACTTTTAAAAACTTATTTGTAGATAATTTTTCTCAAAATTTTTTGAGAAACACAAACCAAATAAGGCCAAAAATTCTCTATACTCTATTTTTTTTCATATTTTTTTTATAAAAATTTAAAAATCATTTCAAATATATTAATTTTTTATCTCATATTTTAATAAAAAAAAATTATTAAAATAACCTATTTGCATAGCAATTCTAAAGTTTTTTTTTTTTTTTTATAATTTTTTTTTTTTTTATATAGGAGAAACAAGCAAAGCAAAACAACACAAAAATTACAAAAACTTTAATTAAGGGTGAAACACTAATAAATTTCAAAACGTGATCTTATGAATTGTTTAGTTATTTTTTTATTTTTTTTCTTCTTGTGAACTTGAAGGTCCTATTAAAATGAAAACTACACAAAATGATAGTCACTTATACATTTGGATTTAATTTCTGAGGAATAAAGGTGGGTTTTTCCAAATATAAAATTACACATTTGGACAATTTGCATTATAGAAGTTTTAGATTTTCTCTAATTCTGGGACAAATTACACATTATGAATAAGAACGTAACACTCCAATATAATACTTCAATAACGTAACAGTCTAATGTAACACAATAAAAAACTTTTTAATGTATTTTTTCTGAAGCGTAACAACGTATCACTTCAAACTTTTCTCAAACATAACACTCTAATATAATACAAAAAAAACTCTTTAGTGTACTTTTTCCAAACATAGCACTTCAATCAATGTAATCTCAAATATAACACTCTAATGTAACACACATAAAAGTACTAAAAAATTATTTAGTGTATTTTTTTCTAAACATAACACTTATAGTTTGAAATTATACATTTACTTGAAGCTTACTAAGGAATTTTTGCTCATTTTGGAATGATTTGAAGAATCCCACACCCTTTTGAAATGATTTGAATAATCTCACAACTTTTTTTTTTTTTTTTTTTTGAGTGTTACATTAGAATATTACGTTTAGCAAAAATACATTAAGAAATTTTTTTATGTTACAATGAAGTGTTACGGTATGGAGTTTTTTTTAGAATGTTATATTAGAGTATTACATTTGGAAAAAGTATGAGTTTTTTTTTTTTTTAAGTATTATATTGGAGTGTTATGTTTGAATGTTACATTGAAATTATATATTTGCTCAAAATTTTATTTTATACTTCTTTTGAAATATTTGAAAAATCTCATATCTTTTTGGAATGTTTGAAGAATCTCACGTTTCAAGTCATTCCAAATAAAAAAGATTCACACATAAAAATTCATTTCAAATTTGATTATCTTAGGTTGTGTATATTACCTTTTTTAACATAAAGAAAAAAAGAAAGAAAATATAATAGAAATAAGGATATAACCGTAAATTTAATTTTTAAATAATATATTACATCTATCTTTCAAAAATCAATAAGACTTAATTGCTCCATAAGAAAACTTTTGTGATTAATTAGATCACCATTCCTCAGGATGAGACTTATAGGTAAATTTTTCTTGAACAAACCTTATTATGTACATGCAATCATGAAAACAAAAATTACAAAAAAAAAAAATTATATTATGAAGCACAAAAAGACTAAAATTGCTAATAATATAAAAAATATATATTAAAATAATTAATAAAACAAAATATCACATCCAAATCATAATCATTTCATTTTTTATCTTATAACCTTCAAATTAACTACCAAAAAAAAAAAAAATCATTACAAATACAACTTTTTTAGTCAATCTAAAATAGCTAAATAACCAAGGATGAGGGGTCACTGCCGTGAGCCCCTCACTGCTGTTCCTGCTGTGGAATGAAACGGTGGCGTTTTATGTGTATTTGCTTCTTTTTTTTCTTTTTTTTTTTTTTTTGTTTGGTTGGTCACTTTTTTATTTTAATTCTTAAAATTTATTTTTTTTTATTTATTTTAGAGTTTAGAATTTAGGGTTTAGTTCTTAAAATTTATTTTTATTTTATTTTATGATTTAGGGATAAAATTTATTTTTTTATTTTAAGGTTTAGGATTTAGGGTTTAATTCTTAATTTTTTTTTATTTTAGGGTTTAGGGATAAATTTTTTTTTATTTTAGGGTTTAGGTTTTAAGGTTTAATTTTTAAAATTTATTTTTTATTTTAGGGTTTAGGATCTATGGTTTAGGATTTAATTCTTAAATTTTTTTATTTTTATTTTATGGTTTAAGGTTTAGGGTTTAGGGTTTAATTCTTAAATTTTATTTTTTATTTTATTTTAGGGTTTAGGGATAACTTTTTTTTTTATTGTTTTAGAGTTTAGGGTTTGGGGTTTAATCTTCTTCTTGCTGTGCTTGCTGTCCCTAAAACAATATTGTTTAATCTTCACATATTTTTTTTTTCATGTTCTGACTTTATTTTTTTGGCATGATAAATTACATTTTGCTCTAAATCTTAAACCCTAAAATAAAAATAAATAAATTTTAAGAATTAAACCCCAAACCCTAAACTCTAAAATAATAAAAAAAAAATTTATCCCTAAACCCTAAAATAAAATTTGAGAATTAAACCCTAAACCCTAAACCTTAAACCATAAAATAAAAATAAAAAAATTTAAGAGTTAAATCCTAAACCATAGATCCTAAACCCTAAAATAAAAAATAAATTTTAAAAATTAAACCCTAAAACCTAAACCCTAAAATAAAAAAAAAAATTTATCCCTAAACCTTAAAATAAAAAAAAAAAAAGAATTAAACCCTAAATCCTAAACCCTAAAATAAAAAAATAAATTTTATCCCTAAATCATAAAATAAAATAAAAATAAATTTTAAGAACTAAACCCTAAATTCTAAACTCTAAAATAAATAAAAAAATAAATAAATTTTAAGAATTAAAGTAAAAAAGTGACCAACCGAACAAAAAAAAAAAAAAGAAGAAGCAAATACATACAAAACGCCACCGTTTCATTCCACAGCAAGAACAGCAGTGAGGGGCTCACGGCAGGGACCCCTCATCCAATAACCAAAAAGGGCCAATTTGGGAACATGGTTAAAAGTCAATTTTGGCTTTTAACTTATTTTGAGTCACATCATCCCTCTAATTTTTTTACACTTTTTTTTTATATAAAAAAAGTAAAAAAAATCAAAAAATTAACTTTTAACCAATTTTTCAAAATAATCCAAAGTCAACCTTAAAAAGTTCATCTAAAACGAGAGCCGAATAATTATAATTTAATAACACAAATCAACAATCACAACACAAGTATTGTAATAAGAAACAAAAATTTTGTATTACGTTGACATTGATAATGTCATGTGGTGACTGAACCCCACTTTCAATGAATAACTACATTGCCACATGTACATAGTTGGATAAATGGCAAGATATATAGTATTGGATAGTAATATCAATAGTATGGTATCACCATGTCTCTCAACTCTTTTTCCATAATAAAGAAGAAACAATCAAACTATATCAAATTACTCTCTATAATATTTCAATTTGAACTTACAATCTTACGCAACAAAATGGTATTATACAATCACTCTTTGGCCTAGTTAAAAATGTATGGTTCAATATGTGAATAACATACCTTTTATGAAACTTTCGTTATTGGATTAGCTATACACTTCACATATTTCTAACGATTCACATGACATCATCAAATGATACTAGCTAGGGTTTGGCATGGTAGATGAAATTTGGGACTTGGGAGTTTGCTTCCTCCAAAGTCTTAGGTTTGACTCTCCTTACCTTTTCAAAACTCTTGGAGCCACAAGTAGTGATGAATAAACTTGTTTTGAAAGACTTGTTTGGACTAGGGCTGAGCAAGGAATCCGTGAAATCCGTAATCCGATCCAGTCCAGTCCAATCCGATAGGTTTGGATTGGTTTTTTGAATCCGCGGTTCGGTTCCGGATTGAAGAATTAAAAATCCGTAGTTCACGGATTGGTTCCGGATTGAATCCCACGATTCCGGATTGGAACCGATCCGGACCGTATACAAATAGTTTATATTTTTATTATACATCCTCCCTTGTAGTATCTTCTCTTATTCTATGTAAAAAGTAAACTCAAACCTAAAACCGTATAATATCTTCTTTTATTACTTTTGTTTGTTAGTTTTAAGTTTTAATTTGCAATGGTCTAAACACTTATGAAACCAGTTTTCTTATGGTTGTTTAAATTCTAGAACAGTATGTCATTATTATAGAAAAACATGTTGCTATTATGGAACTAATATAGCGTTATGTTTATATTTTTATGAAATTCAAGTGTTATATATATATATATATTTGTTATTTAATTATGTGAATCCGTGGTCCTAAACCGATCCAATCCGTATTTAAATGGATTGGTTCGGATTGGTTCCATGATTTAAACGGATTGGATTGGTTCCAATTTTTCAGGAACCGTAAATAACGGATTGGTCCTGGTTTTACCCCAATCCGGTCCAATCCGGACCATGCTCACCCCTAGTTTGGACAGTAAGAATTTAGTTTAGTGATCATAAATTGGTGTAGAATACTCTATATATATAATAAAAAAATAAAAAACATGAATTTTGATTAAAAAGAGTGACTATAGCATTTTAACAGGGAAAATGCATGAGACCCCCAGTGGGAGTGCTGGGAGTGCTCGGGGTCTCTTCTCATTGGCCCAAAAAATTATTTTTTTTGTTTTTTTTTTTTGGTTTTCGGCCAATGACAGCCCCCATATGGCACTGGGGGTCACTGGGGACTCAGCAGAGCCCTTTTAACAATAGGGTTGGTTAATGGGCAGTATGGATGGTAACCTTGTGTGCTTACCTTTCATACCACGACAATGCTACGTAGCTCAAATTTTGTGGCTCAAAAGTGGCTCAAATGGCCAAAACGACGTCGTTTTGAGTACAGAACAACATAAAAATGGCCAAAACGACGTCATTTTGGCCATTTGAGCCACTTTTGAGCCACAAAATTTGAGCTACGAGACATTTTCCTTCATCCCATCCAAAGATGATTGTGGATTAATTTATTGAGCAATGTTAAGAAATTTAAAAAAATTATTAAAATTTTTACATAATATGAGTTTCTCTCACTATTATATATTGCATAAAATTTTTAATAATTTTTTTGAAATTTCTCATATTTTTATAGTTTATTTATTCTTTTTTTTTTTTTTTAGTTATCAGTGTAGATCATTAATTTCCTTGTCTTTTCAGATTCACACATCAACAAACAACCCAAATTAACCTGGATAGCCCTTATTGTGTCAATTTTCTACGCGGAGTAATGATTCATCCCTCCTTTTTCCCCACCCCTTTTGACCCCCTCTCTCTCTCATTGGTTACCTTTTCTTTTTCTTTTTCTTTTTCTTTTTTTTCCTGCTCCTCCAATCACCCCCTGCCACGTGGCAAAGGGGGTGAGGGGGTGACCCCCAAAAGGGGGTCCCAAGCATTATTCTTTCTACGCGTACTACCACTTGTCTTTACAAGTAACACTTATATGGAATGGTTAGAATGTAGGTGACAGTTTTTGACCCAAAAACAAAAAACAAAAAAATGTAATAACAAAAGTAAATCCACCTACCCTAGCAAGTGAAATGTACTCACCTTTGATAGACAATCTCTTCATAAATAGCGTGGAAAAGTGTATAACGAATGAGTAATGATTCATCCCTCTTTTCTTCCACCCCTTTGACCTCCTCTCTCTCTCATTGGTTACCTTTTCTTTTTCTTTTTCTTTTTTTTCCTGCTCCTCCAATCACCCCCTACCACATGGCAAAGGGGTGAGGGGGTGACCCCCAAAAAGGAGTCCCAAGCATTATTCATAACGAATATGGATTTCTAGAAGTAACAAGCTTCTCTCTCCATTATTGGATTTGAGAGGTTTAGTTGGCTGCTTTTAAGGATTTTGACTTGTTTATTATGGAGCATTTTGACAACATGTTAGAAAAGTTAGGTAGCGTTTGGTAGAGTTTTGTAAATGTGATTTGAGAGTATAAGTTGTATTTTGAATTTGTGTGTTATGGAATTATGATTTGAGTGTAAAAAATTTGTTTGGTTATGGTTTTTAAATAGAGTGTTGAAATGTGTTTTGAAGATGTATTTTGAATTAAATTTTGAAAGTTTGATGTGACATGTGAAATAAGAAAATTTGTTTAGTGATGTGTTTTGAAAATAATTTTCAAAACTTAATTCAATCAATAATTTATAATCAAACATACAACTCATATATCGATATCCGTATTTTTTATTTACAACAATAACCAAACTATTTTTAAAATACTGAAATTAAAAATTGATTTTTTTTTCAGTAATTTTTTTTGAATAATTTTTTTTTCAATTTTTTTTTTTCATTTTAAAATAAATCTATGTCAATTATTTTGTGTCAATTAAATTTCTATCAATTCATTTTTTACGCATGTACAAACATCTTCTACAATACGTTTTTTATTTTTTTCTAAAATTTTGTTAAAGTCAACAACTTCTGAGAATACATATTAATAAAAATTAACCTAAATACACTAAGTTTAATATTTTAATATAGAAATCATAACGTAAACCTTACAAAACATTATCAATTTTTTTCTCATTTATTACACGTTATTAATTTAGTAATAAAGTCATAACAGATTGTTCAGTATTTGTTCAGTATACGGATGTAATATTATTAAAAAATTATTAATATTATAAAAAAATAATAGATAAGAAATAAAAAGTAAAAAATAAAAATAAAAAACAACTTGAACCTTCTGAACCTTCAGAGTAGCTTCAGATAGTCGAACACCAGGAAGTCAGACCGGAACAACCGGCCGGTCATCCTATCTCACACCAATTCCCACTCAGTGGAAGCTTTTCAGAGAAGAAATATGAGGTTCACGTGATACAGAGAAGAAATATGAGGTTCACGTTAAATTTTCAGAGACGATGGAGAAGGACATGGAAGCTTTTCAGATCAAAAGAGAAAGAAAAATGAGGTTTGCGTGAAATTTTTAGAGACGATGGAGAAGGACATGGAAGCTTTTCAGATCAAAAGAGGAAGAAGGCAGAAACGTTAAAAGTGGAGAACTGAAGTACAAACTGCCAAACGGGTTTTCAAGCTGTAATTTGAATTAACACGCGGAATTGTATTTTGAATGTCCTATCTAAACGTGAAGCGGGAGTTCACGTGTTGAAAGTTAATTTGAAAATACAAACAAACAGAAGCTTAATTTTTTGGTTTTTTTAATTTTTTTAGTTAAAAAAGTCAATTGTTTTACTCAAAAGAACCCAGTTTTTTGCCAAAAAAATCACCAAAAAATCAAAAAATTAAAAAATCAATTTTTTTACAAACTTTCCTAAACACTCCTATATAAAAATTCAGTTTGGTTAAATATTAATATTTATATGATTGAATTACATTTACTTTATAAAAATGAATAATTTATTTTTAACATGATACTTGTAATTTATTATTTTTAAGATAAATGTGATCTATCATATAACTATCGATATTCAATTAATATAATTTTTTTTGCTTGAATAGGCTGTTCGAGGATACCTACAAAATCAATTATTTGAATCACTGAAGTAGGCTTGAGCTAGGCTTATCGGACTTGCCTAATTTGTTTAAGGACCAGAGAAAAGCATGATTCTTGCTAAATTTGAGGTTCAAATTTCAGCCGTGAAATTGTAGAAATCTCGTCATAATTTAGAAAAGGTAAATTATACTTTACCCTCTTTATATTTGATTACTTTTTTACTTTGATTCTTAAAATTTATTTTTTTTCATTTTAACTTTTCATGTTTCAAGTTTTTTTTAGTTTACTCCTCAAGCTAATTTCAATTAAAACTTAGATAGAAATGACACATTAACAATCACATGGTATTAAAATATTTTATTATTTATAATTCACATCTTTAACATAAACTTGAACTCCAATATAATAATAATTTTTTATGTCGTGTGACAATTGTTATGGCATTTTTTTTTTCTAATTTTGAACATAAATTAACTTTAAGAGTAAATTAAGAAAAACTTAAAATATAGATGGTCAAAATTGAAAAAAAAAAACTTTAAAGGCCAAAGTGAAAAACTGGTTAAACATAAAAGGCGCAAGTGTAATTTACCCATTAGATAATAACTATCATTTTTTTTTTTAGTTTTTATTTTTTTGTTGCTGCTGTTGTTGTTGAAAAACAAACTTGGGGAAATTGGAAATCAATAGTACAATTAAGATTGTGCAAAATACTATCAAATCTGTTAAAATTAAATTTATTCGCACCAATCCATCTGTTAATTGCGAATTAGTTTCATCTGTGGTTTGAAATTTATAATCAGCCTTTGAAATCGTCCCGTTTCGCTATAGTTAATATGCATATATTTTTTTACCTCTAATAAAATATCAAAATAAAAATCAGTATGAAATAGATTTAAGATATTGAATTTGTTGCAAGTTAGTGTTATATATACATGAAAAATATTATATAAAATTAGTTAGTGTTATTTATAAGAAAAATATTATTCATATTAATGTTATATATTATGCACATACTTGATAATTGCTTAAGATTATTTTTCAATTAACTAATAAATTGAAACGGTCTAAACCACCCAAATCGCACTTTGATTATTTGCTATCCGCTATTCATAATTTGGTTTATAATGTTATCAGCACTGAACCGCATAACGTACAACCCTAAGTACAGTGATAAAATAATTGTGTTATGGATGAAATCTTTTTTACTGCAACTCTGACATACAAAAAAAGACTTGCACCAAGCAAATAAAGAATTTACACCATTCACACATAAAATTTACACTGCCATAAAGATGGTTAATATTTTTTTACTGTCCTACTAATTTGTAATTTTTCTAATAAACTTCCCTTATCTTTTTCTTACCCAAGGCTCCCATTTTGACCAAACACTGATGATCGGTTTGGTTTGATTTTTAGAATCAATTTTGACTAATAATTTTATAAAAATAATTTTCAAAATTTAAAAATTTGTTCGATTATACATTTTAAAAATAGTATATAAAAAATTGAAAATCCAAAACTCATTTGGTTTGGTTATTCTGAAATAAATTTTAAAACTCTGTTTGGTTTTAGAAAAAATAATTTTTAAATTTTAATCCATCTTTTATGATTTGTAGTGAACTTTTTAATCATGAGGCATTTACACACAAGTTTTAATTTATGAACTTATATTCCATTAAGTTATAATTAAGATTTTTTGGACCTTCAAGTCCCATTAAATTTTTAATAGTCAGAATTGTCTTTCAAACAATGATTATCTATAAAGGAACATAATGATTTGACATTTATTTTGATTTTTAAAACTTTAAAACATCAACTTTCAAATTGAAAAAACTAAAAAAAAAAAAATTTGTGTGCAAAAAAAAAAAATAACGTTTTTTTTTTGAAAAAATTGAATTATTTTTTTGTGCAAAACTAAAAATTTTGTATTTATAAAGGAGCATGATGATAGAACATTGATGTGCAAAACTGGGGAAAAAAATTAAAAACGAAAAAATTGATAATGTTTTCAGTCTTAAAACTAAAAAAAAATTGATAATATTCTCAGTTTTATTGGATAGTTGAATCAAACCAATAAGTAAGGTAAAAAAGTTTAATCTCATGCTCTGTTTTTTTTTTTATTAATCAGTGAAACAATTATCTGAAACATTATTATGTAAACTTGATAATGTTATTAGTTTTAAAAATTGAGAAAAATTGACAATATTCTCAGTTTTACTAAATAGGACTCATTGGTTCAAAAAAATCTTAGATAGGATCGAAGCTACCATAACATTTGTAAATAGGACTTTTAGATAATTAATTCTTAAATGAATATTTTTTAATTTTTGGATCTACTTATCTAAACACACTTAAAATGTATAGGGCATGTTTGATTTATCTCTCAAAATGTGTTTTTGGAGAAAAAAAAAATTCTAAAAACATGTTCGGTTGAATTTATTTTTTTTAAATTCCAAAATTATTTTTCTTTCTACTACTCATTAATCAATCACTTTTTCTCTCTTTTCTCTCATTTTCAATCATTTTTTCCGTCACAACCATCTATTTAACTACAAAAAACATCAGATCATCCAAAACTCCAAAACTATTTTCAAAATATATAACCAAATAATTTTTTAAATTTTCTAAACTTTCTCCAAAAAATTATTTTTGAAATAATATTTCAAAACAGAAACCATTCAAGGCCATAAAATTTTTGATTTTTTTTATAAAAAAAAAATCACTAAATACTAACAAACGTACCAAAAAAATATAATTTTTAGATCAACTCAATCTAAATACACTTAAAACGTATAACAAATATAGAAGAAAATATAAAAAAAAAACTTCAATTTTTAGATTTACTTAATCTAAATACACTTAAAACGTGTAACACAAATTTTTTTTTCACTATTTTCAAAAATATTTTTTTATTTTGTTTTAAATTTTTATATGAATTTGTAATTAATTTCCTTACAAAGTTTCATCTAAAAAAATTCAATTAATTTAAAATATATGATGTGTAGTATATTTCAACATAAATATTCGTTCAATTAATATAGTTTTGGTAATAAAGATAAACTTCATTGAAATAGTTTTAGTAATAGAAATAAATTTGAAATAGATTTGAAATAGTTCGAGAATAAAGATAAATTTTAAATAATTTAAAAATAGTTTTAGATATAGAGATAAACAAATGAGTTTTCAATTTTAGGTATAAAAAACACTTGGTTGTTTTTTGTTAAATCAATGAAACCTACCATTTTTTTATCTCATTTTAAGAGATAAGTGTAAACAATACTCAAGACTCACCAATTACTTCTCCTGTGCAAAGCAGTCCATTCATAAGCGATGTGGTGTGGTGCGATGTGATGTATAATATTAGGCTCTTCAAATTTCACATCTTCATTTGCATTTTTCTAGTCTATCAAAAAATTCTTTCATATATATTACATATCGTATATAATCCTAACATAAAATTATGCAAACTGAACATAAATTTGCGTAAATTCACAAAATTAAGTAAGCTTTCACAAATTTATGTTTAACATATATATTTTTATAAGATCACTCATATAAACTTACATAATTTTATGTTAAAGTTACATATAATATATATTGCATACCGAAACATTTTTTCTAATTCCGTCCAAATAAAAACATGATCTATTATGCAAACCCACAAATACTTTTTCAAAATTTGGTAAACAAGTGCTATTAATTTACAAACATATAAATTTTTACATAAAGAAAATTTCATTGGATTCTTAACATTTCATAAAACAAAGAACAACCGGTACAACTTCTAGCTAAGAAAGTAGGTTAGGACGTCATCCTAAATGAGAATTTTACATGCATTTATTTTTAATTTTGAATAAATCACATATTTTTTACTTTTAAATTGTGAATATCTCATATGTTTAGTCTAACTTGGCCATCAATTTTTATAAGAAAGTGATTGAAAAATAGTTATGTGGGCATAATAGTTATAGCTGTCACACGACTGATTTTTTTGTTAAAATTTTAAAATTTAAATTACAGTTTGGCTAAATGTGGAGTTAATTGTCATAATTAAAAGGATAAATTACTCGCATTGACATTTTAAAAGATACAATAATTCCACAATAATTTTACTGATTTCCTTCTGGAAAGATTAAACAAATTGAAATTAATATAGATGAATTGTAGACAAATGAATGAATAAGTTAAAATATACATTTTAATATAAAAGAGATGATAATTGAATTGTAGACAAATGAATGAATAAGTTAAAATATACATTTTAATATAAAAGAGATGATAATATTATTTTTTTTATCCATACAACTAATCAATTAGTTATGAAAAAGGAACCGAGTATTATATGAATGAAAATTTAAAAGAAATCCAATATAGCAAACTATAGTAAGACTCTCTATATATTTTTTGAGCATTGCTATTCAGGTTTAAAATATCAACTAATCATTTTTTTGATACATTACTAAGTCTAAAAAGCGAGTCTAAAAAATGGGCTTATATATCATTTTTCATATATATATATATATACTTTTTTTTTTTTTTTTCCAAATATGAAGGGAGGTTAATATAATTTACCATAAGTAAAAAACCAGTGTACAAAGTTGGTCGCACATGTAAATCATAGGATAAGGTGGTATATTGGACAGCTTGGTTGGAAAGCCTATGACGTGTGCATATGGTATGCACAATATATGAATTCGTAATTTTAATCACAAAAGTAATTTCTCATCATAAAAATGATAACTTTTCGTTCATCACAAAAAAAAATATAAATTTTATCACAAAATATCATAACTTTGTCATTCACAATTTTTGAGCATACACTGATTTTTCACTTGTAACTTTTACCACAAAGTGGCAAAACATAACCTACAAACATTTGCAACTTTCACCAAACGGAGCCATAATTTTCCTTACGATATGTACATTTTTAGAAGTACACATTGTAGGGGTGCTCACTAGTCAAGTTGCATTTCATCTACAAACCAATCAAATGGGATTGGGTTGAGAAAATCTCATCCACACATGACCATCCATGGTTTTGAAATTGATTGGGCGGATTGGACGGATTGAGGGTATTGGGCCTTACTGTTTTGTGTTTTGTTTGACATTTTTTCTAGTTATTTTTCTTTGTGATTTGGGCTTTTTTGAGCTTTTTTTTGTTAAGAAACAAGGACTCATGTTTGGGCCTATTTTGTCATTTTTTTTGGAAAGAAAAAAAAAAATCATTTTCATTACTTTAATTGAGAAAATAAATAAAATATATAAATAATGTGTAGATATATTAATATTTTAATTAAAAGCCTAATTTTATACAATCAAATCGGATTCGACAGATGGAATCTTGTATATTCATCACTCAACTGAAACCGAACATTTCGAGAATTACCAATCTGTATCCATTCATCCGTTGCATCGAAACTATTCATTACAATTTAAGTTGAATCAAGTTAGACTGGCTAAACAAAAGGGTTGGATATTTGTTTAACCCTAACCCATTGTAGTATTCCCTAGTTTAATATAGCTGTATCAAAGTGAAGTATTTGTCAGTATATGATAAGAGGGTACATCTCATGAATTTCATCCTCCTATCAGCTTTAGAAGGTGCTTATCAAATTGAACCGAATTTTCTTCACATCATATTAAGCAGGCTAATTGGCCTAAAGTGTTTGAGTCATCTCAGAAATCATATACATTTTCATTCTTTCGTGTACGGGGAGGAAATAATTCTCCTCGTATAATCCTGTTGACCAAGTCCACGCTCCTCCGTACGACGTCGCTTTGTCACCTGAAAACACAAACGTGAGCTAGCCGGCGGATGTGTGCCGGAAACCTCTCCGATGCCTAAGTCAGAAAAACTTGACAAATAGACAAAGCTCAAAGTTCTCAGAAAGATTTTGTTCAATTACCTCCTCCAAGGTGTTGCTTGTGAGCTTTTATAAGTTTCATATGGCACAATCCTAGTAGGACTTGTATTTCTCCATGCAGAGTCCTCCTAGGATTCAATCTCCTAAGGATAATGCTTATCCTTTTACACCCTCCCCCACTGCTTAAACCAAGTGGGATGGTTTCCTCCACGGCCGAACTTCCATGTAACCGAAGTAAATTGGCTATACCGAGCCACAGAGGGCCGAACCGTCCATAGCTCGGTCTTCTCCTCTAATTCCTTACTTCGGCTGTCCCTGTTCAACCTTGGCGAGCTCAAACTTCCAAGTAGCAAGGTCTGACCGACCTAACCATAGTAAGTCACGACCGGACTAATTCCAAAACCGGCCTTCCCAGAACATACTGCGGCCGGACTAACTCTGAGACCGGCCTAATTCCGAGTTGCCTACGGACCGGAGTAGCTTTACTTCTCCTTGGACCAAAGCATCTATCTCTTCATGAGCCGGAGTAACCTCACCTCCTTGGGCCGAAGTAACTTTGTCTCCTCAAGACCGGAGTAACCTTGCCCCCTAGGCCGAAGTATCCATTACGGCCTTTTTACTTAATCCTTCGTGTTTTGGGCCTTAAAGCCCAACTCGAAGCTCGGCCCAATTTTTCCCAAAAATTACCCTCTCAAAAATGTATATTTTATTTTATTTATCTTTGTATTTTTATACCATCTGTATTAATTTTGGTCTTTTTACCTTACTTAAAGATAAGTCAATTTAATTACATCAAAATTATAGAATTTACTGTATTTTATCTAAATTTCAAAAGAATGCTTTGCTTTGTACGCAAAAATAGAACATATAAATAGTACAAAAAAATATATAGTAGGGCATTATGAGTATGTTAATGTAATTGAAAATAAGTAAAAAACCAGTGTACAAAGTTGGTCACAGATGTAAATCATAGGATAAGGTGGTATATTGGACAGCTTGGTTGGAAAGTCTATGACGTGTGTATATAGTATGTACCTTATAACAATAATATATGAATTCGTAATTTTAATCACAAAAGTAGTTTCTCATCATAAAAATAATAACTTTTCGTTCATCACAAAAAAAAAAAAATTAAATATAAATTTTATCACAAAATATCATAACTGTGTCATTCGCAATTTTTTAGCATACACTATGATTTTGCCACTTGTAACTTTTACCACAAAGTGGCAAAACATAACCTACAAACATTTGCAACTTTCACCAAACGGAGCCACAATTTTCCTTACGATACGTACATTTTTAGAAGTACACATTGTAGGGTGCTCACTAGTCAAGTTGCATTTCATCTACAAACCAATCAAATGGGATTGGGTTGAGAAAATCTCATCCACATATGACCATGCATGGTTTTGAAATTGATTTGAAATTGATTGGGCGGATTGGACGGATTGAGGGTATTGGGCCTTACTGTTTTGTGTTTTGTTTGACATTTTTTCTAGTTATTTTTCTTTGTGATTTGGGCTTTTTTGAGCTTTTTTTTTTTTTTTTTTTTTTTTTTTTTTTTTTTGTTAAGAAACAAGGACTCATGTTTGGGCCTATTTTGTCATTTTTTTTGGAAAGAAAAAAAAATCATTTTCATTACTTTAATTTAGAAAATAAATATAATATATAAATAATGTGTAGATATATTAATATTTTAATTAAAAGCCTAATTTTATACAGTCAAATCGCATTCAACAGATGGAATCTTGTATATTCATCACTCAACTGAAACCGAACATTTTGAGAATTACCAATCTGTATCCATTCACCCGTTGCATCGAAACTATTCATTACAATTTAAGTTAAATCAAGTTAGGTTGGATATTTGTTTAACCCTAACCTATTGTAGTATTCCCTAGTTTAATATAGCTGTATCAAAGTGAAGTATTTGTCAGTATATGATAAGAGGGTACATCTCATGAATTTCATCCTCCTATCAGCTTAGAAGGTGCTTATCAAATTGAACCGAATTTTCTTCACACCATATTAAGCAGGCTAATTGGCCTAAAGTGTTTGAGTCATCTCAGAAATCATATACATTTTCATTCTTTCGTGTACGGGGAGGAAATAATTCTCCTCGTATAATCCTGTTGACCAAGTCCACGCTCCTCCGTACGACGTCGCTTTGTCACCTGAAAACACAAACGTGAGCTAGCCGGCATGTTGTGTTTGGTTGGGGGATTTTGGGAGGGATTTGGAAAGGGAAAGGGAAAAGGTATGTGAAACTAGGTGAAATGTAGGTATATTTTATTTACATTTCATCTAACTTTTCCCTTTTCCTTTCCAAATCCCTCATTAAATCCTCCAACCAAATATAGAGTAAGTGACTTTAAAATTTATGTGTGACGGGTACTTGCTCGCACCTTGCTTGAACCCTTTTCACTAGTATTTATTTATTTGTTGATAATGGTTAATCTAAGTCATGTGATTTGATTCCTGTTAACTCGAGTATATACTTTGTTCTTCCTATTCCTCTTGAAGATGTATATTGGATGAAACCATGTACTCCTCTTATTTATAATTACTTTTTGAAGAATAGAGAAATTGCATTGATAATAATTAAACAGAGGGAGCAACATGAGAATCATTAGATGCAACTACATCCTGAGCAGCCCTTTACCAAAAGAAAGTGCGTCAGGATCCTCTGGAGTGTAAATCCTACAATGATCTCCTAAAGTGGTTCATCCAAGGGCTGATATTAAGCCTCACCAAAACGACGTCGTTTTGGTGAGTAAATTGAAAAAAAAAAATTCAAAATTTTTCACATTTCACTCAGTTTCTGAGAAAGAGATAGAGAGAGAGGGAGAGAGAAAAGGGCTGAGAGAGGAGAGAAGAGGAGAAGCCGCCCCCACCCCGCCCTTTCCTACCCCAACGCTCGGTCGCCCGCCCTTTCCCACCCCGACGTGCCGCCGCCGCCGCTGCCACCCCACCGCCGACGCCTTCCCTGCCATACTCCAACAGTTTCACTTTTCTTTTCTTTTTTTTTTCTCTGATTTGTGTTTGTGTTCATACATATGTGAATATATATATATATATATATATATCCTATTTAGGAGTTGGGTTTGTGAATATTTCCTTTTATTTTTTTGTATTTATTTTTAATTTCTTTGGATTTTTCGAGCTGGGTTTGTTTGAATTTCTATATATATATATATATCCTTTTTTATTCCTTTGTGATTTCTTTGGATTTTTTGTGAATGTATCCTATTTAGAAGATAAACCCATCTCCATGCCTTCTCTCTTCAATTTGATGCCCAAGTTACCAAAAGAGAGAGAGACAAGAAGAAGATAAACTTGTAACTTGATGCTTTCTCTCCAATGCCAGCTACAGTATTTTCTTCCTCCAAAACCCACTTCTATGCCTTCTCTCTTCAATTTGATGCCCAATAACTTGCTAGGAAAAAAATACAAATACAAGCACAGATCCACAGAAACTGTGAATTGCCTCCAGACCGGAGTAATTTTACTCTTCCTCGGGCTGAAGTAACGATCTCTTCTTGAACCGGAGTAATTTCGTCTCCTTGGGCCGAAGTAGCTTTGTCTTCCCAAGGCCGGAGTAATTTTGCCCTTCTGGGCCGGAGTATTCTGTATGGCCTTTTTACCTAGTCCACTGCGTTTTGGGCTTCAAAGCTCAACTTGCAGCTCGGCCCAATCTTTCCCAAAAATTACCCTCTCATTTCGAATAACACATATCTTATTCTTTGGCTCCTTCTCAATACTATTTTAAAGTATAAATTACTAAATCATCCAAAAAAAAAAAAAATTATCTAATAAGTGACTTAAAATTTATGTGTAACGGGTACTTGCTCGCACCTTGCTTGAGCCCTTTTCACTAGTATTTATTTATTTGTTGATAATGGTTAATCTAAGTTATGTTATTTGATTCCTGTTAACTCGAGTATATACTTTGTTCTTCCTATTCCTCTTGAAGATGTATATTGGATGAAACTATGTACTCCTCTTATTTATAATTACTTTTTGAAGAATAGAGAAATTGCATTGATAATAATTAAACAGAGGGAGCAACATGAGAATCATTAGATGCAACTACATCCTGAGCAGCCCTTTACCAAAAGAAAGCAATCTCTCTTGATTTCCACATTTCAAAAAAATAAAAATAAAAATTGAAACAACTCATGGAGCAGGCACAAGTGGGAAGCATTAATTTGATGTAAGGTTTTGTGTCCTGAGAGGTAGACCAATATAGCTCATTAATTTTTGAGTCTGCAAAAAATAGAAAATTATACTTACACCATAATTTTATCTCTTTACACCTATTTTTTCATTACACCTTTAAAAAATAATTGGAATTCTCATTACACCCTTTATAATACCAAATCTAACCCAAAAGTAAACCTTTTTAAAAATCCCTATAGATTTTTCACATTACATCTATTCATTTTGAATTACTATGATGTTATGTTACTGAACAAACTATATTTGTTCAGCCATTTGTTGCCACACGTTTACAGATTCACTTTTCTTAAAACATCATAATTTTTTTTCTAAATTTATGATGGGCCTGTTTGGTTATTGTAGACACCCTATTTTGACCGTCCTTAAGACTTGGGCGTCTCATGCTAAACACTTGATGATGAAATGTTAAGCTATGCAAATCGTTCAATTTTTTCAGCAAAAGGCTTTGGTTTTTGAGCTTCAAAACCTAAATCTTTCACCCTCTTTGAACCAAAACCTAATTTTTTTTAGCCTAACCACTCAGAGAAGAGTTGGCCAATAAGTGGCTGGCAATCCATTTTTGATTGGTCGACCAACCATGTTTCCCGACAAACAGATATTTCTAGCTGCCAATTATCCCCATGTCCATGTCTTGCATCAGCTGTTTCTATAGATATTTCTAACATGAGAATTTGTTTTTCTATAAATACAAGCACTCCCCTCATGGTTAGGGTTAGAAAAATTCTCCGAGTGCTTATTGCTTGCTCAGCACACTACCTTTCTCTCTTGCAATATACATACACTATACATACACTTCCTAAGCCTAAACTTGAGGTCTCTTGTTGAGATTATTGAACACAAATTTCAGCTCTTAAGAGTGTTTAACTTGTGGTTTGTGAAATAGAAAAGCATCCTCTCTATAAAGGGTAATCTTTGAGCTTTTGTACTATCTTTTTCTATCTATTTTCTTTGCTTTTTTCACACTGTTTTTCAGAGTGTTTTTAAGCTTAAAAAAAAATGTGATTTTAAGTCACAAAAAAGAGGAGGGGCTAGCCACCCTTCTTTGGCTTGCTTATTAGGCTTCTTTCCTTCTATTTTGTTCAAGTTTTCTACCATTTTCGAAATGATTTTCAGCACTATTTTGTGTTATTTAGGGGTTGTTTAGGTGTCGTTTGGTAACACTTGCGTTTTCAATTTTTTGTTTATATTTACAAAAATTTTAAAAACTCAAATAAAAACTTGTTTGGTAAATTTTTGATTTATAAATCAGTGGTCTTAGTTTATAAATTTGACCAAAAAATGTAAACTCAAAAAAATGTATTTCCATTTTGAATTTTGAGTTATTTTTTTTTTTTACCACCCAACACTAGCCACCACCCGCCACCACCATCCACCTACCACCCACTAGCCACCACACACCACTACCCACCTGCCACCCACTCGCAAACCCCACCCACCCTCGCACCACCACTACCATCACCCACCCACTACCACCACCGCCGCACCACCACCCGTCACCTATCCGCCACCACCACTCACCACCCACCTGCCACACCAGCCACCACCCGTCACCACTAGCCACCCACACACCACTACCAACCTGCTACCACCCCCACCACACCACCACCCACCACCACCACCACCACCACCACCACTACTCACCACCACACCACCACCCACCACCCACCACACTAACTCGCTACCACCGAACACACCACTGTCACCCACTACCCACACACCACCCACTCGTACCACCCACCACCCGCCACCGCACCATCCACCCACCATCACCACCGCCACTACTCACCACTACCCACCACTTACCCGCCATCTGCCACCTACCTGCCGTCACACCACCACCACCCGCTATCGTCACCCACTCACCCACCCGCCATCCGCCACTTACCTGCCACCACCACCCGCCACCACCCACTCGCTACCACCCACCACCCGCCACCGTCACCCATCTACCACCATCACCACCCGCCACCTAGTCACCACCATCACCCCACCCGCCACACGACCACCACCCACCTGCCACCACCACTGCCACCGCCATCACCCACCCACCACTACCACCCGCCACCACCCCACCACTCGTCATCCGCCACCCCACCCCACCGCCACCACCACCCACACACCACACCACACCCACTCGCTACCACCCACCACTTGCCACCGCCACCGTCACCCACCCACCTGCCACCACCACCCACCCGCCACCACCCACCACCACCCGCTACCCACCACCCACCGTCACCCCTTTCCACCATCGTTTTTCGCCGTCACTTGCCACCACTTGCCATTCTCACTCTTTTTTAATATTTTTAATTTTTTTAAACATTTTGTCAATTACCAAACGCGTTTGTAGTTTATGTTTTTCTAAAAATAAACAAAAACCAGTTTATAAAATTTTTGTAAATATAAACTGAAAACGTAAACGTTACCAAACACACCCTTAGTGTGTTTATTTAGTTTATGCTTTGAATACTATGTTTGTGTTGTTGTAAGTTTTCATAGATTTGGGTGTTTAGGCCGTAGAAACCAATCTATTTGAGTTGATAGCTTTCTTTACATAGTTTTTATGTAAATATTCACACTTGTAATAATCAACTTTGCATAATCACCTTTGCAATCTCCCTCATTTCTTTGCTTTCTTTGATTAAGAGTTGTATCCGACACTAGATTGTTGCTTAAGGCATAAAAAAGAGACTTTCCATGCCTAATGGTTTAATCTCTTCGGAGATTCATTACCAATGCATTACATCTTTCTCATGCTAAGCACAATCTTTTGTTTGACACTTCTCTTTTTCGCCGATGCATTGCTTCTAAGAGATTAGCTTTAAAGTCTATACATAAAGGAAGGTTTCATTATAGCTTGTTATTGAGTTTGGATTTAGGGTCATTATCGCCCTTTTCAGGTTTGACTCTGAATTCATTATCACTCGTAAATGAGTTTGATTCCTTCTTTGTCATTTCCTCTGTAGAAAAGGACTTGAAAAACTCATTTCTCAAGTTAAGGCAATGCTTGATACTCTTTATCACTTTTTTGACTTAGTGAACGTAATTATCACTTTTGGAAAAAAATGAAGAAAAGATAAGAAATTGAAAGGTAATGAAAAAGGGCTAATAAAATTGGAGTAAAAAGAGGTAAAAAAAAAGGTAATAAAATTGACGTTATATTGAACCTATTGCGTCTTGACTCATTGCATAGTTTTTTGTGATGTTCAATGATTCAAGAAACAATGTCCACCCCTTCCCTTGAGGTAACTCCATGATAGGGAGGAGGTGTTGTTGGTCTTTCATTTCCTTTTATTGAGCTTTTGTCCTATCGATTCATAGATCATCACGCAACAAATTTGCCACAATTGATGATTTGGGAATCGAATCTACTTCTCCCTTTATCATCTTCATGATACGAAGGGCAGAGAGGATAAACATCTCCTGGAAACACTCTGTTTTTGCTCTGTTTAACTCTGTGGCAGTAGGGCATTTCCCAAAAACAGTGGCCAGCCGACTGGCCACTAGTCTGTACGGCCGACCACTTCTCAAGGCCGGCCGGCTATCCATTTTGTCCAAGCAGTGGCATTTTTGCAGCAAAACTTGAGGCCAAAACAGAATAAATTTCTGACTACAAACAGAGCAAATTTTGGCAACAAATAGAGAGGTTTCTAGGAGCATGTTCTTGGTTGTGCACATGCGGCTCCTCGCCTCCCGTTCTCGTCCTTTAAATTAGTGCTTTAATATGTAGTATGTGTAATTAATTAGTTGGCTTCATTTGAATTTGTAATAGCTAGTTAATGCAGTCAATTCATTTCGTGTTGTAATAATTAGTTAATTAGGACATTCATTCGGATCCTCTTGTGCGAGGGCAAACTTGTAACAATTGTAATATTGTGTATGTCTTTCAACTCCCACTTCTTTCTCCTTTTTATTTACATGCTTATTGTGGTAACATTATATTTTTCGTTTCATATCATTGCCATGCTTACTATTAATTTTTGCATGCATTAGGTTCGGTTCATCATTCTAACATTGTTATCATTTCCTACTTCCTTGAATATGTGCACTATCGCATGCTTTGAGTTGATTCATATGACATGTGAAAAATCGAACCTAGTAGTTGCATTTATTATGTGTTGCAATAGTCACTTGCATATTAGAACATGCATTTTTCAAATTATTTTCTTCTATTTGGCTTGCTTCGATTGAGTACTAGGTGAGCATTTTCACTTTAGCATATTACATGTATGTTTATGTTGCCATATCAAACATAATACCATGAGGCTAAGTGCTTATTTGGAATAAACTCTTTGAACTTAAATTGGGAAGATTTTGATTAATGTACATATGAGCTTGCTTTTTCAAGTAGCACATATTCAAAATTCTTTTCAAACAAACATGAAATCAAAGCATTCCAAAGAGGGTGACGTAGTCTATACTTGAGTGCCTCACAAAGTAAGTTAGCATAATAATCAAAACATGAGCATATATTGTCCATAAAAATCACATTACGATTAGTAGAGGCCAATCTTTGATCAGGTGAGTGGGGTGCTCAATTTATGACCTTTCCTTCTCATACCTAAGTTCTCGAGCCGAGACACTTTGGTTATGATGGACAAGTGGCCTTTGGCATGAGTTACGGATTTCCTAAATTTCCTAAAAATATTTAGGTGGTGACTCTAAAATTTGGCAATGTAGTGCATTTCTAGCATCTCTGATGATAAATAGAATTTTAAGATTTGCCGAATTTGGACTCTCATTTGTGTTTTTCTGTTTCACATTGCACTTGTGAAACCATATTTAGAACAACAAGGGTCTGAAATGTAGGGCTATCTATCCGAGGTGAATAAACCCCTCCAAGGAGCACGAGAAACCAGTTATAGTTATACTTTCCAAATAGATTGGATTATTCCAGTGTCATGTTACCAAACAAACTAGATTTGTCCAGACATCTATTGTCGCACATTTACATATTCACTTTCCTTAAAACAGTAAGTATCCATAAAAACTTGAAATATACAAACATTTATAAAAAAACATTCATAACATTTGTCACTACAAATATTTTCAAATTTGTCAATACAAACATTTATAAAAACACACTGAAATGTTATCACAATTCATCTATGTTAATAGTTTCAGTTGTTACTACTTCAGGGATGACAAACGTACGGAATTGATCTTTCTCCCATCTATTAGCACATGGGTGATGAAAATGAATCCAATTACTTTCTTTTGGAGGAATTAGATGATTAGAAAGTAGATAAATCTAACAAACCTCGTCTGTAATGAATTCATGATTGTAGTTCATTAACAATGTACTATTAGCCTTACTACAATGAATAGAAGCATAATCCTTCAAAAATAAATAAATAAATAAATAAAAATGCCTGAAAAATAAAATGAAAAATGTTTAACAGCAAATTACCAAACATATACTTTTTGTTCATCAGTAGGTTACTGAACAAGTATTTTTTGTTTGGCAGTGGGTTACCAAATATGTATTATTTGTTCAGTAGTGTGATTCCAGACTATTTGATTTTGTTTGGCTTTGGTACACCAAATAAAATTCGAACATTTTATAGCATTTCTGGCTTAGACCTAGCCTATTGTATGTCTTGGATCCGAATTTCATTGTCTTTCATAGTTATCTAAGTCTTGTTTCCCTTATATCTCTTTGAGTTTGGCTTTTGGATTGTGTTGATTGCGTTTGGGTGAATATGAAAAATATGAATTGTGATGTTGAGCCAAGTTGGGTTGAGTGTCCAGGGTGAAAGTCTCGAAAATCGCGCGTATACATGGGTGCCAATCTTGCGGACGAAATTTCCGTGAAATGGCAATAGTAGTGCTTTTATAGCCTACATTTACATGGGTCCCGATTTACGGTTTCCTCCAAACGAAATTTTCGGGAACGATTGTAATTGTTTTGAAATTCCCAGAGTGTGATTCATTGTCCTATCTTTTATTATGTTGGAAATGATTTATGAATCAAGATATTAACTTGGCATTGTATAATTTTGAAAAGAGATATAAATATGTTTTGGCAAGAACATAGCATATGCATCCACTTTATAGCTTGTTAAGATTCATATACTGTGTTGGATTATTTCTGCTGGGCTTTGGCTCACCCTATGTGGAAAAAACATTTCAGGTGCTGATATGCCTCCACCAAGGCAATAGCTTGGGAAGATTTTGAGCAAAAGTTTCTTTTTGTTGTATTCGTTTTGTATAGCCAAGGGCTTTAAATGTATTGGACCTAAAGTCCACTTTTGTTGTAACCAAGAACTATCTTGGAAAGTTGTAAACCTTTAGGGCATTTCTTATCTATTTAATTTTTATTCTTTTTCTTTTGTTTGTAACATATGCTATAGATTCAGGGTAAGCATTATAAATATATACCGCATAGTTTCCTTTTTGTAAACTCAATTAGATTTAATAGAAGACAATCATTTTATTGTTGTTGTCGTTTATTGATATTATGGATGGATTATTGTAGTTATTTTAGGGTGTTACAAATTGGTATCAGAGCTTACCAGGTTTGAATACTTTGGGTATGTGGGAAGTGGTTATTATCATAATAGGTTTGTCTCGCTTGATAGAGATATTTATAGGTGTAGTATGCTTTATGTGGTTATATGGGTATGAAATTTAATTCCTAAGATATTGATTGGGTCTACGAGTTTATAAAAGTCCTATTAGAAGAGCACTTAATCACTGTTGTTTCTAATTGGAACTCTGGCAATGTTGCAGGATGGTCATTATTTAGGAACAAAATTCGTATGTGTTCATGTGCTTATGTGCTTATATAGAGTGAATTACTATTGTCCATCACATTAGGACGAGACTAAGTTAGCTTTGACATATTTGTAAATATGCTAATCGCTTTTGTTACCTTCATTAGGATGTCAGGACGTGGATGTGGTGGTGGTAGGTGTGGTAGGCCTAAAAGGCATGGGGTACCTTTACTGGATGAGATTCTGACATAAGAGGAAGGGGTTGGTCAGGCCAATATGACTGAACCAGTTGGTCAGCAGGCTGTGGGCGTTTTGGCTCGTGAAATGGTCAGAGCTTTGCGAAAATCCATGGACATTCTCAGGGCTGAGAATCAAGTCTAGGCCTAAGTAGCTGAGGCAAGGTCGTCGTTCTTGAAGAGGGAGTTTTTCTACTGTAATTCGAATTAGTTTTTGGGTGACCCTAAAGAGCCTTTGAAAGTAGATGAATGGCTCGAACAGATGGTGAAGACGTTTGAGATGCTTGACATTAAAGACAATAGTTTGAGAGCGACCTTGGCATCCTTCCAATTGAAGGGAGATATGGGTCAATGGTGGAAATATGTGCGAGGGTGCATAGGGGTAACTTGGGAGGCCTTTGTCAGCCCTTTCAGGACAAATTATTGCCTCCCACTGTTAGGGAGAAGTTAAGAAATTAGTTTATGAAGCTCAAGTAGCTTATCTTGCCAATAGCTGAGTTTAAGGTAGCTTTCACAAGCTAGAGATTTGCACCGGAACTCGTGACGATAGAGGAACGTTGTTGCATCGAGTTAGAGAAAAGGTTGAGAACTGAAATCATTTTCAAGGTAGCCAGGTCGATAAGTAAGAACTACAGACACCTTGTAGAGGCGAAGATTCATCTTGAAACCATAGTCGAAGCAGAGGAGGAGCAGATAGGGGGCTTTAGGAGGAATCAGGAGGTTCAGGGGGAGAGTCGGGATAATAAGAGGTAGAGGGATTCCATCCTACAGCAGTCTTAGGCAACACAGTCTAGGTTCACATTTCTTGTGCCGAACTCGGGTTCAGAGAGAGGTAATTCAGGAGGCTTCTATTGTTATAAGTGTAGCCGGTTAGGCCACAAGTCTCCAGCTTACTCGCAGAGAAGAAGAGGGCAATAGTCTGCACCGGCAGCGGCTCGTTCTCAGAGCTAGAGTCAAGAAAGAGGTTAGCCACCCACTTGTTATCAGTGTGGGCAATCAAGGCATATAAAGAGGTTTTTCCCTCAGTTGGGTGGTTCGAGGTAGACATAGAACCACCAGCCTACACAGTCGGCACAGGCCTCAAGGGCCAATCAGGGATCCTCTTTGGCTCAGTTAGTGCATCAGACTTATGCTTCGAGGGGTGAGCAGGTGAAGCAGAGACTTACGGGGCGTGTGTACACTGTAACCACGCCAGACTTAGTGCCAGCGGCTTCAGTTGTGAGAGGTACTTTCTTGTTATGCAATTCTATTGCCAATGTGTTAATTAATACGAGTGCATCTCATTCATTCATCTCATCTGCATTTGCATCGACATTGGGGTTAGAATTGGCTCGATTAGGATCTCCACTTAGTGTAGAGTGGCCTATTAGTGATGAGATTGTCTTAGAACAGAGGTGTCGAGGTTGTGATATAGAGATTGCCAGACCCCGACTTCCTTTTGCATTTGTGTTGATTGACATGTCGAGTTTTGATGCTATATTGGGTATGGATTGGTTGTCATTGTACCAGGCTGTTATAGATTGTTACCGTCAGAGAGTTACTATATGTACCTTGAGCAGTGATTGTTTTTATTTTATGAGAGACAGAGTCGATGGAGCTTTATCACCAGCGTATGATCCACGAGGGCGGAGTGAACTTAGTTGTCTTCTTGCAAACTTCTTGGGTAATGAGTGTGACGAAGTTCGAGTTAATTTGCCAAGGGTAGTTTGTGAATACCATGACGTAGAGGATTTCACTAGTTTACCACCTTACCATGACATTGAGTTCTCTATTGATTTAGTGCCTGGCACGGCACCGATCTCTGTGGCACCATATAGATTTGCACCTACTGAGTTGAGTGAGTTAAAGATTCAACTCCAAGAATTACTAGATAAGGGTTTCATTTGCCCTAGTACTTTTCCTTGGGGAGCACCGACTCTCTTTGCTAAGAAAAATGATGGTGCCTTGCAGCTTTGTATTGATTACCAGAAGTTGAACTGGATAACTATTAAGAACAAGTACCCAATGCCTCGCATAGATGATTTATTTGACCAGCTGAAAGGGTCTTGTTGTTTCTCTAAGATAGACTTGAGATCGGGTTATTACCAGTTGAGGGTAAGGGAGGAAGATATCCATAAGATGACATTCTGTGCGCGGTATGACCATTATGAGTTCCTAGTGATACCTTTTGGGCTGACCAATGCACCAGTCGTGTTTATGGATCTAATGAATCGAATATTCCATGAGTTTTTGGATCGTCTCGTAGTCGTCTTTGTCGACGACATTCTGACTTACTCACCCTTCAAGGAGGAACACGAGGAACACTTGCAAGTTGTGCTTAAGTTTCTTAGAGCCCACAAATTGTATGCTAAGTTCAGGAAGTGTGAATTCTGGTTAAGAAAAGTAAAGTTCTTAGGCCATATGGTGTCTAGGTGAGGAGTAACTGTAGATTCATCTAAGATAGAAGCAGTACAGGATTGAGAACAACCTAAGAATGCCTTTGAGATTTGTAATTTCTTGGGTTTGGCCAGTTATTATCGTCGGTTTGTGAAGGATTTCTCTAAATTAACTTCACCTTTGACTAGGCTTACGAGGAAGGGAGTTAAGTTTGTGTGGAGTGAGACTTTTGAGAAGTCATTTCAAGAGCTTAAGGTTAGACTTACCTTAGCTCTAGTGTTGATTATCTTAGAGAGGGGTTTAGGCTATTCTGTGGATCGCGATGCTTCGTGGGAAAGGTTTGGGTTGTGTTTTGATGCAAGAGGGAAATGTAATAGCTTATGGCTCACGTCAATTGAAAACACATGAAAGGAACTACCCCGCTCATGACCTAGAACTAGCAGCTATGATCTTTGCCTTGAAGATTTGGAGGCATTACCTTTATGGTGAGAAGTTTGAAGTGTTTTCTGATCACAAGAGTCTGAAATATCTGTTTACACAAAAAAAACTTAAATTTGAGGCAGATGAGGTGGATGAAGTTTATAGAAGATTATGACTTTGAGTTGCATTATCATCTGGGGAAGGCCAACGTTGTGGCTGATTCCCTAAGTAGGAAATCCATTAGCAGTGTAGTTAGTATTGCTATTTGGGAATGGGAGATGTTGGGTGCTATTGGTGAGTTTGACTTGCATCTTGGCAAGTCTGTTAAGTTTGCAGCCATGTTTTCGATAGTTGCACAGCCTACACTTGTGAGCCGAGTGATAGAAGCGCAGAGGGGTGACCTTGAGATAGAATCCATCGGGGAGAAGATCTCTAGTGAAAAAGTAGAGAAGGGCTTAAATGTGTACTCTGACTCGAGTGTTAGATACCTTGATTGTCTTTTTGTGCCGGAGTCTTACCGAGAGAAAGTACTCTAAGAGTTTCACCATTTACGCCTTGCGGTGCACTCAGGAGGCACAAAAATGTGTCACGACCTTAGTCGTTAGTTTTGATAGAAGAGGATGAAGAAAGATGTAGCCATGTTTATGTCGAAGTTCCTTACTTGTCAACAAGTGAAGGCTCGCATCAGAGGCCAGCGGGTTTGTTGCAACCCTTGCCTATAGCCGAGTGGAAGTAGGAGCATGTCACCATGGATTTTGTTGTGGGTCTTTCGAGGACTCAAAGGGGAAATGACGCCATTTGGGTGGTAGTTGACCTATTGACCAAGTCAGCGCACTTTGCACCTATGTGCGGGAATGACTCGGTAGACTTTCTAGCTGACCTTTACATTAGGGACATTGTTCGACTTCATGGGGTCCTTGTGACTATCGTTTCGGATAGAGATTCGCGTTTTACGGCTCGGTTGTGGCAAAGCCTGCAGAATGGCTTGGGCACTAGGTTGACTTTCAGTATTGTATACCATCATCAGACTGACGGGCAATCTGAGCGTATTATTCAAATCCTTGAGGATATGCTTCGAGGTTATGTCCTTGACTTTAAGGGGTCGTGGGAGAGGTACTTGCCTTTAGTAGAGTTTACCTATAACAACAGCTTCTAGTCGAGTATTAGTATGGCACTTTTTAAGGCCTTGTATGGCTGACCATGTAGGTCTCCTGTGTGTTGGGCCGAGGTGGGCAATGCACCTATGTTGGGTCCAGGGTTGGTCCGGGAAATGACGGAGAAGATTGCACTTATCCGTAAAAGGTTGGTTACAGCTCAAAGTCATCAAAAGAGCTATGCCGACCGTAGGAGGAGACTGTTGTCCTTTGAGGTGGGAGATCATGTCTTTTTGAAGATATCGCCTAGATGGGGTTTGATGAGGTTTGAGAAAAGCGAGAAGTTATATCCTAGGTTTATTGGGCCTTTTGAGATCCCAGAACGGATTAGGGAGGTAGCTTATCGTTTGGCTTTGCCACCACAACTTTTCGGGATACATGACGGGTTCCATATTTGTATGCTTCAGATCCATCACACAAGTTGGATTGGACTGAGTTAGAGGTCGATGAGGATTCTTTGAATAAGTAGAGACTGGTTAGAGTTTTAGACACTCGAGACCAAGTCTTGCGAGGAAAGATAATTCCTTTTTGTAAAAGTGTTGTAGCGACACCACGGGTTGAGGTGGCCACCTGGGAGCGTGAGGCAGAGGTTCGTGAGAAATATCCAGACTTGTTTATTGATGTTTGAACTTGTGTTTAAAACTTTGTTACATTAATATAATGATAAACATTGTATATGTTTTGAAAATGTGAATTGTATATTCAGTATTGGAAATTTGTTTATTATGTTGATGGAAGAAGATGACTGGTGGATGGGTCATGGTGTGGGTTATAATTTTCTATCATTGTTTCAATTGGTTTAAACCTTGGTTTTATTGTTTGGCTTAAATTTCAGGGACAAAATTCCTTAAGAGGGGAGGTTATAGCATTTCTGGCTTAGAATCGGCCCATTGTATGTTTTTTATCCTAGTTTCGTTGTCTTTTATAGTTATCCATGTCTTATTTCCCCTTATATCTCTTTGAGTTTGATTTTTGGGCTGTGTTGATTGCGTTTGGAACAAGTTAGTAGCTTGTTTTTCAAACTTTTGTTGCCTAGATTTTTGTTTTTATGCTTGAGCAAAGCTTCTTGTGCTCAAGCGGTCTTTGTGAACATCCAGTATTTTTGCAAGTCTGCAAAACTACTGGGAGTTTGTATTCTTCGCTCGAACAAAGCTTCTTGCGTTCAAGCAACGACTTCTATCTACAAAACTGCTGGGAGTGTATATTCTACGCTCGAGCAGAACAACTTATTATATCTGGTAGTTTGAGCGACACATCTTGTGCTCGAGCGAACTGTGCATATATCAGTTCGTTAATAGCCCATTTTACATCACCTTTTCATCTCTTTCTCTCTCTAAAACATTTCAAAACCCTAAGTTGAGACCTTCTCTCTCTAAAACTCACTATCTCTCTACAAATACACCAAGATTTAGTGATTTCTTCGCCCTAATCCCTATGTTAAAAAGGTAGAGCTCATCTAAAGCTTCGTTTTCATCCAAATAGAATTGGGTTTTAGCTTCATTTGAGTTTCATTCGTGTTTGTCTCGTCTTCTAGCTTTGAGGTAGGGATTCTCTGTAGCGATCCCAGTTTCGACCCTTCTTTGATTGTTGATTCAAGAAGTTGAGCGATTTTGAAAGTGGGTTTGTCTCTTGTTCTTTTAAAATGATCTTATGGGTTTTGATCTTCGTTGATTGAAGAAAAGATGATTTTGGAAAGTTTTGTTTCAAAATATTTGAGTTGAATAGTTTCAGTGAGAAAACCTAGAAATTGGAGATTTTTAAAAGAGATTGAAAATCCATGAATGATATTGTTATAGTTATTTTGCATGCCAAAATAAATGGATGTTTGGAAAATTTTCTTATTTATATTTGTATAAATGCTGAATTTTATGGAATATGAGAATTGTTGTTCATTTTGGAAATTATTGTTCAAAATGTTGATATAGTCTTGAAATGACTAATTGTTGAGAATACTTGAGAAGAGAGAATTGTGTTATTCCTTGGATGATGAATTGGAATAAAAGTATTTATATTCATCTTATGAAATTGACATATCAATTCATTTGATTACATTAAACTTTGAAAGTTAATTTGAAAACTTGTATTAAGAAAAGAATGTTGGAAATAAGTTTTCATGGAATGGTTTTGGGGTAAATACGTTGGTAAGTCTTGATAGGCGGTGTAGATGATATTGAATAAGTTGGCCTGAGAGTCCGGGGTGAAAGACCAAAAACCCGCGCAGATAGGTGTCGAGCCTTCCGGTTAATACCGGTAAAAATGACAATTTGGTAGTACTTGTATAGTCTACTTGCAGACATCGACCTAGGGATTACTAGAGTCATATATACCGCCCTTAAAATAAATTGTTAAGTTTTGAACAATTGAAATTGCATGATATCATTGAACATGATGGTTTTCAAAAGAGGATTATGTGATTTATCTTTAAAAAGGGCATAGCATGGCATGTATATTTCATCTCTTGAGACTTGTATAAAATGTACTTTGTTAAGAATCTTCTACTGGGCTTTATGCTCACCCTACGGGATTTTTGTGCAGGAAAAGATATGGTGATCCCACCCAACTAGGGGCGTGGAAGTACGTGTGTTGGGAGTACAATGCTCTCATTTTGCTGTGACTCTGTGTGTAAGCCAAGGGCTGTGTTTGTGTGGGTTTGAATAACTGTTTTGTGTAACTAGGCTCAAGCCTTGGAAACTTGTAAACCCTTGGGGGTATTTATTTGTTTATTTACTTGTTATTGGATTAATGCATTGTTGTATGAAGAACTATTGTATCATGTAATGTAAGTTTGGAGATTTATATTCGGTTTTCCTTGAAAGAGCCATTATTGTTGTCTTATCATTTGGGTTAGAAATTTAGAGCGTTATAACTTGGTATCAGAGCTACCGAGTTTGAATACTTGGAGCTTGCGGGAAGTGGTTGTTTAACCACAATGGGTTCATTTAGCATGCTTAAGAAGTGTTATACATTTTGTGACTGTGTGATAACATGCTTATGTGACTAAATGGGTATAGGATTGGACTTTTGGGATGTTGTTTGCGCATGTTAAATTCCTTGAGGTCTTATTAGAAGGGTACTTGATCAATACTCATTCTACTAAGAATTCTTAGTTTTTCGTGGGACGAATCTTATCATAAGAGTATAATCCGTATGTGTTTACATGACTAAGTGCTTATATGGGGTGAAATTTAATTATTATATGGTAGAGGAATATATAGCATTACTGTGATCAAACGTGTAAGGCAAGTTGCGGACACGCATGGGTTAGTGTGCTAAATTAATTCTATTATCATTTATAGGATGTCAGGAAGAGGTCAAGCCCGTGGTGGCAGAGACGGGAGGCGTGGTAGGGCTCGCCGAGGTGTGCATGAGGTACCGGTCCATGAAGTTTCGATGCAAGAGGAAGACTCCGGCCAAACTAATGTGGCCGAACAAGTTGGGCATGCGGGAATCCCGGGACAAGTGGGTCAAATCGCAATGGGGGCCCTGGCTCGAGAAATGGCAGGGGCTTTAAGAGAGTCTATGAACTTGTTGAGGGTAGAGAATCAAGCCTGAGAGAACACTACGGAGTCAAGGGCAAGCTTCCTTACTAGAGAGTTCTTGCGGGCCAAGTCGGATGAGTTCCATGGTGGTTCCGAGCCCAAGAAAGCGGATGAGTAGCTCGAACAAACTGTGAAGACATTTGAGATGCTTCACATCGAAGATAGTGAACTAAGAGTGACTCTAGCGAGTTATTACCTTAAGGAAGACGTGGGTCAATGGTGGAAATATGCCAAGGGTAGAGTGGAGCCGACATGGGAAGCCTTTGCGGTTGCTTTCCAAGATAAGTACATACCTCCCACTACTAGGGAGAGATTGAGGCAAGAGTTTAAAGACCTCAAACAACTCGACATGCCCATGGCCGAGTTTGAGGCGGTCTTCTCTAGTTTGTCCAGATTTGCACCAGAGTTGGTGGCAATGGAAGAGCACCGTTGCATTGAATTTGAAAAGAAATTGAAAACAAAAATTATGTTCAAGCTTGTCGATAATATGATTCGAGAATATGACCGTCTTGTGGAGACGGTGACACACGTAGAAATTTTCATACAAGCCGAGAAGGAGAGGCTTCAGAGTTCGAGGTCTAGGGGCCAAGAGTCTCAATGAGACTATAGGTAGAATAAGAAGAGCAGGAACACCTATCCATCCCAATCTGAACCACAGCAGTCTAGATCCATTTTTCCTTTGCCTAGTGCGAGTCCGAGAAAAAGTGCATCGAGTAGCTTCTCGTGTTTCAAGTGTGGCCAACCGGATCACAAAGCCTTCTCATGCCCACAGAAGGCAGGAGGCAGTTAATAGTACAACCACCTAACCGATCTCAAAGTCAGTCTCAGTCTCAGAATAAAGGTCAAGGGTCTAATTGCTATCAGTGTGGTCATCCTGGGCATATGAAGAGAATTTGCCCACAGTTGGGAGGCGCATCTGGTGCATCAGGGTCGAGGCAGACTTAGAACCTTCAGCAAGCTCAATCAGGCCAAGCTTCATGAGTTAATCAGGGAGCCGTCTTGGTTCAGTCAGTACAACATGCCTATGCTCCGAGAGGGGAGCAAGTTAATTAGGGGGCACGTGTATACTGTTATCGTGCCAGAGCAGTTGCCAGAATCCTCAGTTGTGAGAGGTATTTTTGTTGTGTGTAATTCTTTGGTTAATGTATTGATAGACATAGGTGCATCTCATTCATTTATATCTACTGTATTTGCTTCTGCATTGGGGTTAGAAGTAGCACAGTTAGTGCCTTTACTCAGAGTAGAGTCACCTGTTGGGGGTATAGTTAATTTAGACCGGGGTTGTCGTGATTGTGAAATAGAAGTTGCCAATCGTCAACTTCCGTTTGCTTTTGTGTTGTTAGATATGTCGAGTTTTGATGTCATTTTAAGCATGGACTGGTTGTGTTCTTATCAAGCTGTGATTGTTTGTTACCATCAGAGAGTTACAGTGTGCACTTCGGGTGGTGATCGTTTCTATTTTCTGGGGAACCGAGTTGATAGAGCCTTGTCGCCAGTTGTTGACCCTCATAGTAGGAGCAAGCTTAGTGGCCTTCTTGCAACTCTTGGACAGTGAGAGTGATGAGGCTCGTGTTGAGTTACCAAGGGTAGTTTGTGAATACCCGGATGTCTTTCCAGAAGATCTTACTAGTTTACCACCTTACTGGGAGATTGAGTTCTACATTGAATTAGTGCCTAGCATGACACCGATTTCCATGTCACTGTATAGATTTGCACCCGCCAAATTGCATGAGTCGAAGATTCAACTCCAAGAACTTTTAGACAAGGGCTTCATTCGCCCTAGTACATCGCCTTGGGGAGTGTCGGCTCTCTTTGCGAAGAAGAAGGATGGCTCATTGCGGTTGTGTATTGATTACCGCAAGTTGAATAGAGTTATAGTTAAGAATATGTATCCTCTACCCAGAATAGATGATTTGTTTGACCAACTTAAAGGATCTCGTTGCTTCTCAAAAATAAATTTGAGGTCGGGTTACCATCAATTGAGAGTCTGGGAGGAGGACATTCAGAAGACGGCCTTTCGTACTTATTATGGCCACTATGAATTCCTTGTAATACCTTTTGGGTTGACCAATGCACCGGCTTCCTTTATGGATTTGATGAACAGAATTTTTTGAGAATACTTGGACCATTTTGTGGTCGTCTTTGTGGACGACATCTTGATTTATTTAACCTCTGAAGAGGAACATGAGACTCACTTGCGAGTAGTGCTAGGTTTACTTAGTGAGCATCAATTGTATGCCAAATTTGAAAAATGTGAGTTTTGGTTAACAGTGGTGAAGTTTTTGGGGGGCATGTAGTGTCTAGAGAGGGAGTGACTGTGGACTCCTTAAAGATAGATGCCATACAGGATTGGGAACAACCCAAGAATGTTTTTGAAATCCGGAGTTTCTTGGGATTAGCGGGGTATTATCGACATTTTGTAAGGGACTTCTCTAGACTAGCTGCACCTTTGACTAGGTTGACTAGAAAGGGTATCAAATTTGTGTGGAGTGAGGCTTGTGAAAAGTCATTCCAAGAGCTTAAGACTAGATTGACTACCGTACCGGTTTTGATAATTCCGGAAAGGGGTTTAAATTACGCTGTCTATTGTGATGCGTCTGGGGATGGACTTGGTTGTGTCTTGATGCAAGAGGAAAAACTTGTGGCCTATGGTTCACGACAATTGAAAACTTATGAGAAAAATTACCCCACCCATGATCTAGAATTAGCAGCGGTGATTTTTGCTTTGAAAATTTAGAGGCATTACTTGTATGGTGAGAAGTTTGAAGTCTTCTCCGATCATAAGAGTCTAAAGTATTTGTTTTCTCAAAAAGACTTGAATTTACGACAACAGAGATGGATGGAATTTATAGAGGATTATGACTTTGAGTTACACTATCATCCATGGAAGGCCAATATGGTGGCCGATGCTTTGAGTCGAAAATCTGTGAGTAGTTTGGCAAGTGTGGCCATTTGAGAATGGGATATGCTAGATGTTATTGGCAAGTTTGATTTGCACTTGGGTGAGTCTGGAGAGAGTGCTACCTTGCTTACTTTGAATGCTCAACCTACCTTGGTTAGTAAGGTCATAGAGGCACAACGAAGAGACCATGATCCATGTTAAGATTTCCAATGGAAAAGAAGAGAAAGGTTTGAACCGTTCACTCGGATCTGAGTGTACATGACCTGGACCGTTTGTTTGTACTAGAATCTTGTAGAGAGGAAGTACGTCGGGAGTTCCATCACTCACGCCTTGCGGTACACCCGGGAGGCACTAAAATGCATCATGATCTTAGTCATCAGTTTTGGTGGAGGGGTATGAAACGGAATGTCGCTTTATTTGTATCGAAGTGCCTTACTTGTCAACAAGTGAAGGCCTAACACCAAAGACCAGCGGGTTTGTTACAACCCTTACCGATAGCTGAATGGAAGTGGGAGTGTGTTACCATGGATTTTGTAGTTGGGCTTCCTAGAACACAACGAGGCAATGACGTCGTTTGGGTGATTGTTGATAGGTTGACTAAGTTTACCCATTTCATTTCGATGTGTACCAGTGACTCAGTTGAACGCTTGGCAGAGTTGTACATTAGAGAGACAGTTCGACTTCATGGAGTCCTTGTGACTATTGTGTCGGGTAGGGATCCTCGTTTTACTGCCCGATTATGGAAAAGCCTTCAAGTGGCATTGGGAACTAAGTTGACTTTTAGCACCGCTTATCACCCTCAAACCGATGGACAGTCAGAACGTACCATTCAGATTTTGGAGGACATGCTTAGAGCTTGTGTCCTTGATTTTAAGGGGCCTTGGGAAAGTCACTTAGCATTGATTGAGTTTGTTTACAACAATAGTTACCAAGCTAGTATTGGGATGGCACCATTTGAGGCCTTGTATGGTCGATCTTGTAGATCACCGGTTTGTTGGGCTGAAGTGGGTGATGCACTGTTAATGGGTCCGAAAATTGTTAGAGAGACAATCGAGAAAGTTGTTCTCATTCGGAAGAGGTTAGCTACGACCCAAAGCTAACAAAAGAGCTATGTCGATAAGAGGAGACGACCTTTATCTTTTGAAGTTGGTGACCATGTGTTTCTAAAAATCTCACCAAGGCAGGGTTTGATGAGATTTGGTAAGAGTGGTAAATTATCTCTAAGGTTCATTGGGCCTTTTGAGATCTTAGAGCAAATTGGGGAAGTGGCATACCGGTTAGCTTTACCGCCACAACTTTCAGGAGTTCACAACGTATTTCATGTATCTATGCTTAGGAAGTATGAACCCAACCCTTCTCATGTTCTTGATTGGATTGACTTGGAGGTAGATGAGGATGCCTCTTACGAAGAACGATCGGTTCAAATATTAGAAACCCGGGAGCAAGTGCTACGGAGCAAAACTATACCATTAGTAAAGGTGTTGTGGAGACACCATGGGGTTGAAGAAGCGACGTGGGAATGGAAGGCGGAAGTCCACTCCAAATATCTGGATTTGTTTGAAAATGCTTAAGTTGCTTTTCTTTGTAATATTCCCTAGTGTTGAGGGAAACATATTTAAAGTTGTTAACCACATGTTGATATGTGCGTTGTTGTTTTAAGCATAGGATTGTTGAGAGTTGCCATTACTTTTTAGGAAATTTCATGTTTATGCGTATTTGAGAGGTTGTTGTTAATGAGATAACCATGGCGGAAATTGTGGAATTTGGTTGAGAGTTAGTATTGTGCTTTGAAAATGAAATAGCGTGGTTTTGATCGCTAGAAACCCTTTTGTTTGGGTCGTTTGATTTGAAATTTCGGGGACGAAATTCTGTAAGGGGGGAAGGTTCTAGCGATCCCAATTTCGACCCTTCTTTCATGTTTTGCCACTTCGACTGGGCAGGTCGGGGATCGAGCTGCCCGGTCAACTCGCGGGGGTCCAGGAGGCAACGCCTCTTGGCGGGTCCGAGAGCAACGCCTTGGCGTGGTCGAGGGGCAGCGCCCCCGACGCAAAAATGCAAAATGCATTTGAAGTTGCTTGTCTGCTTGAGCGGCCGTTTATGCGCTCGAGTGGAGAATGTTTGGTTCCAGAAGTTTGACCTGTCTACAAAAGTACTGGCAAAATGTATTTGACGCTCGAGCAGGACTTTCCACGCTCCAGCGGACCATGTTATATCAGTTCGTGAATCTGATATTTCAGATCACTTTTGTATATTTCTGTCTCTCTAAAAACCCTTCCCTCTCCCTTCTCTCTACATTTTCCTACGCCAAATTAGATCAAAACTTTGATTTCTCAAGATCCATTAGAGTTTTGCCATAAGTTTTTCATCAAAGTTGGTTAATTTCTCGAGGGCTTCGTTATGTGCGGTGAATATCGAGTTTTGACACCGTTGATTTTGGGGTTTCATCTTATTTCTTCTTCAAAACTTGAGGTAGGGATTTTCTTAGAGTTATATATATATATATATATTCAAGATCTATATGATTTTTGAAATCATCTTTCGATAGCTTTGAAAATTGATTGTTGATTCAAGAAGTTGAGCGATTTTGAAAGTGGGTTTGTCTCTTGTTCTTTTAAAATGATCTTATGGGTTTTGATCTTTGTTGATTGAAGAAAAGATGATTTTGGAAAGTTTTCTTTCAAAAGATTTGAGTTGAATAGTTTTGGTGAGAAAACCTAGAAATTGGGGATTTTTAAAAGAGATTGAAAATCCATGAATGATATTGTTATATTTATTTTGCATGTCAAAATAAATGGATGTTTAGAAAATTTCTTATGCATATTTGTATAAATGATGAATTTCATGGAATATGAGAATTGTTGTTTGTTTTGGAAATTATTGTTTAAAACGTTGAAATAGTCTTGAAATGACTAATTGTTGAGAATACTTGAGAAGAGGGAATTGTGTTATTCCTTGGAATGAATTGGAATAAAAGTATTTATATTCATCTTGTGAAATTGGCATATCAATTCATTTGATTACATTAAACTTTGAAAGTTGATTTGAAAACTTGCATTGAGAAAAGAATGTTAAGAAACAAGTTTGCATGGAATGGTTTTGGGGTAAATACGTTGGTAAGTCTTGATAGGTGGTGTATATGATATTGAATAAGTTGGCCTGAGAGTTCGGGGTAAAAGACCGAAAACCCGTGCGGATAGGTGTCGAGCCTTCCGGTTAATTCCGGTAAAAATGACAATTTAGTAGTACTTGTATAGTCTACTTGCAGACACTGACCTAGGGATTACCAGAGTCATATTTACTGCCCCTGAAATAAATTGTTAAGTTTTGAACAATTGAAATTGTATGATATCATTGAGCATGATGGCTTTCAAAAGATGAAAATGTGATTTATCTTCAAAAAGGGCATAGCATGGCATGTGCATTTCATCTCTTTAGACTTGTATAAAATGTATATACTTTGTTAAGAATCTCCTACTGGTCTTTATGCTCACCCTACGGGATTTTTGTGCAGGAAAAGATGTGGTGATCCCACCCAACTAGGGGCATGGAAGTACGTGTGTTGGGAGTACAATGCTCTCATTTTGCTGTGACTCTGTGTGTAAGCCAAGGGCTGTGTTTGTGTGGGTTTGAATAACCGCTTTGTGTAATCAGGCTCAAGCCTTGGAAACTTGTAAACCCTTGGGGGTATTTATTTGTTTATTTACTTGTTATTGGATTAATGTATTGTTGCATGAAGAACTATTATATTATGTAATGTAAGTTTGGAGATTTATATTCGGTTTTTCTTGAAAAAGCCACGATTGTTGTCTTATCATTTGAGTTAGAAATTTGGGGCGTTACATTCTCCATACTCTTTTATGATTTTTAACTTAGCTATTTGTCTTTATAAAACAATCTCATGATTTTGGAGGATTTTGGACAAATCTTGAGTTTTGGTTTAAAATTAAAAGATGGATTTTAAATGGATGTATTGAAATTGATTGTGGGAGTGGAGATAAGGTTGAGTTGTGACAAAATTATTGATTTAGATACTTGGAGTATGTTTTGGAAGAAAATTGGGCTTTTGTCCAAATTGTCTCAAATGTTTATTTTGTATAAATAAATGAAACTGGTGTTAGAATTGTGAAATTTGACTGGTATTGATGAGGATGGTAGAGTTTTATATGTATTATCACTCACCTCTTGAGATTTGAAAGGTTTATCTTTATGGAATATAAATTATCTTTTTAGAAATATCTGTTTTGGGCTATCGGTGGAGGATAGCTATGATTGTTGTAAAAATTACATGTGAATTAGGAGAGTTGAAACTATTTTCTCATTCATTTGCACTGAACATTATTTCACATTTATATATTGAAAATGTTTATCGTTTTGACGAAAATGGTGAATCTGGGAAATATGAATTGTGATGTTGAACCAAGTTGGCCAGAGTGTCCACGGTGAAAGTCTCGAAAACCGCGCGTATACATAGCTGCCGATCCAATAGACGAAATTTTCTTGAGATGGCAATAGTAGTGCTTTTATAGCCTATGTTTACATGGGTCTTGATTTACGGTTTCCTCCAGACGAAATTTTCAAGAAAAGTTATAATTGTTTTGAAATTCCCAGAGTGTGATTTACTGCCCTATTTTCTATTATGTTAGAAATGATTCATGAATTAAGATATTAACTTGGCATTGCATAGTTTTGAAAAATAGATATAAATATGTTTTGGCAAGTACATGGCATATGCATCCACCTTATAGCTTGTTAAGATTCATATACTGTGCTGAATTATTTCTGCTGGGCTTTGGCTCACCCTCTGTGGGAAAAACATTTCAGGTACTGATAATATGCTTCCGCCAAGGCAGTAGCTTGGGAGGATTTAGAGCAAGAGCTTCTTTTTGTTATATTTGTTTTGTATAGCCAAGGAATTTAAATGTATTGGACCTAAGTCCACTTTTGTTATAACCAAGAACTATTTTGGAAAGTTGTAAGCCTTTAGGACATTCCTTATTTGTTTAATTTTCATTCTTTTTCTTTTGTTCGTAACATATGCTATAAATTTAGGGTCAGCCATTATGAATATATACCGCATATGTTTCTTTTTTGTAAACTCAATTAGATTTAATTGAAGACAATCATTTTATTGTTGTTGTCATTTATTGATGTTGTGGATAGATTATTGTAATTATTTCGGGATGTTATACATTTCTCTTCAAAAACGAAACAAAAACATAAAAAAACAAAGAAAAAAACTCACAATTTCACTTTTTTGCTGGTCCTTTATCACCATTTATTCATCCATTGCTCTTTTTTTTATTTATTTATTTATGATCAAAACAATATGATTCTCACTTTTTGAAAGTAGATATATAGTAGAGAAGAAGAAATGAGAAAGGAAGAAAAGAATGAGGGATTGAAGTTTAATGAGTGTAAAGAGATAATCAAATCTATTTAATTTTTATTTAGTGTCCTTAAATATAATTTCACACATGAATAAAATTTGAAAAAAAAAATCTCAAATGAATGATGTAAAGAGATAAATATTTTGTGTAAGTAGAATTTTTCGCAAAACAAGGGACAAGTTTAAATGAGTTTTGGGCCCAATGACTATTTTATGCTTGTGATCATTATGGTATATCATTAACAATAGTACCATACACTCAAAAGAAAGTATTGATAAAATAAAATGTATAAATTAAATTTATTTTGAAAATAATACATATAATATTATGTTTAAATTTATATTATACATTTCAATTTAAAATACTTTTTCGCTTTCATTTAATGCCCTAAAGTTTTTTCATTTATGTTGTGTTTGAAGTATACATTTGAATAGAAATTTGAAAAGGAAAAAATAAAATATGTGGGAAATATAGTTATATTTCATTTACATATCACTTATTTTTTTTCCTTTCCTTTTTTAAATTCCGACCTAAATCCATACTCCAAACACAACCTTATTATTGCGGCCCAACTTTACAATTCTATCTCTGCCCTACACACTTGTACAAATACTTACAATTTCCCCCATCAAACTCATAGGGGGATTTCGTAAACCAAGTGACCAATTCAACCAATTAAAAGGAAACTACATGCTTATGGCAGACATTGAACGATTTGAATTATCGAAATAGAACTCATAGTGGACCCTACAACCCCAACAACACTGTCCAATTTACAAAATGGACTAGAGAGAAGCCCTGCCCATAAGGGCAAGAAAATACTTGTGTACAAACACATTGCATGATCATGGAAGTACAAAGTAAATCTCTTAAGGCTACATTTACATTATGGATTTAGGTAGTGATTTGGAAATGAAAAGGAAAAAAAATGTCAAATATATGTAAAAAGTAACTATGTTTCATTTAATATTTTTCTTTTTCGTTTTCAAATCTTTATCAAAATTCATGATTCAAACACAACTTAAGAATTATCATTCTTGGTAGTGTAGAATAGAGATGGAAATCAAGACCAAACAGTCTCGAATGCAAGATTACACAAACTTTTATAGCCTTATAAACATTAATAGAGGTGTAAAAATGGCTCGGCCTAGTCCACCTAGGCTCAAGCTTGGGCCAGTTTGCCGTTGGGCCTAGTGGGCTCTCACAAAAAATCAGGGCAGGCCTAGCTGGTTCACTTGTGAAAAATCTTAGCCCAAGTCCAGGGGGTACTCAGATCGGGCCTGCGTCTGACCATTATTATTTATTATTTTTTAGTTTTTGTACCAAAATAGCTTCTTTTTTTTTTTTTTTTTGAACCAGTACCAAAATAGCTTGAAAATGACATTTGGCCTTGGATAGGCCAAGCCAATTGGGCTGGGCTTCGGGTTGGGCCGAGCCCCAAAACACATAACCCAAGCCTAGGGTGACAGACTAGGCTTGGCCTTGGGCTTGGGCGGGCCCGGTCACATTGGGCCACGAGTGGGCTTCAGGTGGGTTGCTGGCTAATAGGTCGATTTTGCACCCGTAGACATTAATAATGTATTTAAGGAAGTTGAAGGAGAGCTAATGTCATGGCACTTGCCCCATGGTAAGACAGAAATGTAGATCTACTCAAATCATGAAACTTGAATTTATGAAAATTTTAAAAACTATTTGTGCAAGTTTTTCTAACCCTTGCAATGGTGAAGCACTTCATCCTCTTTTCATGTTCCCATTCTTTTCACGAAAACTCAAAATAGAGTTTTTAGTTACTCTCCACAGTCCTTAAGTAGTGCGAATCTCTAATGGTTCATCATTGGAGCTATACTAAAGCCCTAATTTGGCAATAGTTTTAAAAAAGGAAAAATCCTCTTTACCCCCATGTGATTTAGGCCAATTGCATATTGTAGACACCCTATTTTTGATCGCCCTTAAGATTTGGGTGCTACTGATGGTTTAGTCGGTGATGAAGATGTGCAGGGCAAAGGTTCAATTTCTTCGGCAATGAGAGAGTCAAATCCCAACTTCATACCCCTTTTAGAACAAAACAATCTTGATCAAAAGATTTTAGACCTTGAAACCCTCTCTTTCAAAATAGTTTTTGAAAAAGTTCCTACGATGTTCCGACGCTCGCATTTTGTTAAATGTTGCGCTTTTTGGTAAACCGAGCAAAGGACAAAGTGGAAATGAATGAAAGAGAGATGAAACCTCTAAAAAATCTTTCAAAACAACTTGTTTAGGGGTTTGGAGTTGAAGAAAAGAGGAGATGAGAGAAGCAAACTAGTTAAGGAGAAGTTCGGCATGAATCCGGGTAGGATCAAAACTGAACGGCTTCACCAAAACAGGCATAACTTTTTGCACAGTTAGAATTTTAATGCAAGGCTTCCACCATTGAAAAGATTACTTCCGGGGATTAAATTTGGACACACAAATGACCTGAAAAGGAGTCTATATGAAGGAGTTATGGCCATTTGAAGTTGGACCTGGAAAGCAGAATTTTGCTTGTCGACCAGAAAAATGGGCTGTCGACCAGAAAAGTAGCCAGTCGACCACCAAAGGTGGTCGGTCGACCAGAAGAAGTGGCTGACCAACCACTAAGGTCCCAAACTCAAATATTTTGAAGATATTTTCCCTCCAACTGTCTTCCACAACCTCCAGCTGTCCTATAATCATATATTTCGACCAAACTCTTGTATATTGCTATATATGAGGCATTTCTCCCATTTTGCAAGAGGAGAACATTTTGAGCAATTTGGGAGCTTCTCACACTAAAATCTCTCTCTCTCTCTACAAATTTCAGAGCTAAATTTCAGCTTTTCTCTCTAGTTTGCTCTCCCTTTTGCCCTTGTGTGCAAGCAAGAGATATACTTGGAGATATACCTCTCCTTTGCCTACACTTCCTTAACCAAACTTGACCACCATTGGGCTGAGATTCTTTGGGACTTTGTTTGAGCTCCAAAAGGTGATTTTAGCTCAGGATTGGGGCTGTACTTGCTGCTATGCTTCAAGAGGTAAAAGTCTAACCTTTCAAGCTCTTTGTGCACTATTGTTTTGCCATAGTTTTCAACTACGTTGGGGCTGTTTTTGGGGTGGTGTTGAACTACAAAAATCTCTGTTTTTCAGTCCTAAAAGTGTTGGTTTGTGCCTTGTTTGGCTAGGGAGTTGTTCTTCTTTTTTGTTCCTTGGCTTGTGAGGCTTTTTGTGCAACTTCTCATCACCTTCAAATCCAAAATTTTGGGCCTTTTTACCACTAAAACTCAGAGGTTTTTCAGTGACAAAAACCATGTTTTGAGGTCCCAAATAGGTGGGGGTGATCCCCCCTTCTCTTCTCTTGCTTGCATGTGTTGATGGCCAACCAAATGAGCATGTGTTTTTACTTCTTTATGGCTTTGTTTAGGCTTATTTTGGTGACTTTTTAGACCTGACATAACTCTTTTTTTGGCTGTCTTGGTCACCTCTTGCATGCTTATTACACTTGTAGTGTAATCCTCCTTGTTAGCCTTACAAAGTAGCATGCTCTTGTGGTTTGAATTAGCTTAGTTCAAGCATGTTTTCGGTGTTATTTTGGCATGTTATAACTCTGATTTTGATTGGTGGACTCACCTCTTACATGCTTTATACACTTGTAGTGTAATCCTTGCTAGCTAGCCTTGAATGCTTGTCTCTTTAGCCTATTATTCTAGCTCATTTTGGCTATACTCCAGCATGCTTTTATTCATATTTTGGCATGCTTTAGCTCTGTTTTGAGCCTTCTTGGTCGTATGATTCTTGTTGTGCATGCTTGTAGTGCAATAGCCTTGACTAGTTTTGAGTTTTGAGGTATCTTGCATGCTTGGCTTGAGGTATTTTCATGCTTTAGCCTCATTTCTCACATGATTTCAGAGCATATTTCATTGCCACACTATCACATTTTCCACTTCTTCAATGTGTTTGAGAGTTGTGTCTTCATGCCTTGTTTGTGAGCCAACGTGTATGCATGCTTGTATAAGCTTTTGGGCTGCCTTTTCAGCATGTTTTGGCCTTTGTTTTGGCATGGTTGAGCTCTGTCCAGAGCTGGTTTAGTTGTTTAAGCTTAGTATTGCATGCTCCTTGTGTATTCCTCTTTACTAGCCTTGTGCTTTAGGGCCTCTTACATGCTATACTTGTGTTGTTTGAGTGATATGACATCATTTAACACATAATTGCAGAGCATATAGCCTTGTTATACCCTCATGTTTATCACTCTTTCAATGCGTTTGAGGGTTGAGCTTTGTGCCTTGCTTGCGAGCCATGAGTTGAGCATGCTTTTCTTGCTTCTTGTGTTTAAGTTTCAGCACATTTTGGCCATTGTTTGGGCATGCATGAGGTCTGTTTGGGGTTGGTTTAAGTCTATCGAGCATTGTATTGCATGCCTCTTGTATGATGCTCTTTACTTGCTTTGATACTTTAGCCTCCAAACATGTCATGCATACATTGCTTATATGATGGAACCTCGTGAGTGCCACTCTAGCATTGATAGATAGCATGTTATTAGCATGTGTGATACATTGCATGTGTTTGGATCGGACGTTAATCCAAACACGAGAAACGAGGGACGTTTCATACTTAAAGTGATGAAACGTGCCTCATTTCTTGGTCGCCGCCTTATGTGTTATTTGTGCATTCATTGACATTGACTTGTGCAAACTTGGCTTCTCGGCCATTGTGCATTGCGATGCTCGGTTGGTGGTCCGAAAGTCGAGTACCGCACTCCCTTGAGCTTGAGAAATGATAGGGATGGTCGTAGAAACGAGGGACGTTTCATACTTAAAGTGATGAAACGTGCCTCATTTCTTGGTCGCCGCCTTATGTGTTATTTGTGCATTCATTGACATTGACTTGTGCAAACTTGGCTTCTCGGCCATTGTGCATTGCGATGCTCGGTTGGTGGCCCGAAAGTCGAGTACCGCACTCCCTGGAGCTTGAGAAATGATAGGGATGGTCGTTGTGCACACACATCTTACAAATACACTGCTATGCCCCTTGTTGTTCTCTGTTGTAGCAAAACTAGAGCTTGGCAAAATAACTGGTCGGTCGACCAGTAAGGGTGGTCGGCCGACCACTTTTTCTGGTCTACAACCAGTTTTTCTAGTCTACAGCCCCCTTTTCTGGTCGGCAGCCCACTAGGAGGTCCCCATGTTGGAGCAGAAGCAATCTGGAAGTTTGTGCAACTTTTAGAGATCAAATCAAATGCAAACAAAGGCAATTCTGGGCATAGCAATGGATTTTCGAGCGAGGTGATTGAGCATGCATGCACCCCGCGCCCCGAGGACCTCTTTTAACTGTTTTAGTTGCTTTACTTAGTTAGCTAATTCGTCGGTTTTGTACTTAATCAGTTAATGTGCTTAATTAATCGATTTTTTTTGTAATAATTTGTTAACTAGGAATAGTTAATTAGTTGATTTGTAATAATTAGTTTAATTAGCATAGCTAGTTAGCTTAATATTCGGACCCTCTTTCGAGAGGGCAAATGTTGTAATAAGTGTGCATGCGTGTGTGAATGTCTTCCAACCCCACGTCTTTCTCTCTTTTATTTACCAGCTTTTGATGGTTACTTTTAGGGCATGTTTCAATTAGCATACTTATGCTTTGCATGCGTGCATCATTTATTCGTATTGCATGCACGGGGCTCGGCGTATCATTCAAACTGCATTGAATTTCAATACTTACTTGAATACGTGTTTCAAAGCATGTTATCGAGTGTTGCATTCATATGCCATCTTAGATAGCTGAGCCTACTTAGTTGCATTTTGCATGTGTTGCATTAGGCATTGTTGACATAGTTAGAATCATGCATGATTTCTAACTAGTTCTCTTTTTTTTTACTCGGAGTACACTGTAAGTGTTTATGCTTTAGCATCCTTGCATGCGTGTAGGTGACTGTCATGACAGCATGCTTGCTATGAGGCTATCTGCTTAAGTGTTTAACTGAATGAATGCTTGTGGATGAAGGCTTCATTGCTTGAATTGGAACAATTCATCAAAATGTGTGTTTTAAGCCCACTTGTTTGTGGCAAATCATGTTTTAAGCCCACTTGAGGGTGGCAAATCCGCATTTTAGCCTACTTGAGGGTAGCAACTTCAAACCATTTTCGAAAACACAAACATGAGATGTTTTGTTCCAAATTGAGTGATTTAGTCTATACTTGTGTGCTGTGCGCATCACATAGTAAGTTAGGTTAATAAACCGGAATAAGAACACATGCGTTTTAAAAAACAACTTATCATGAGTAGTAGAGGCCAATCCTTCGATCGGGCGAGCGGGAGTGCTCATTTCAGGACCTTCCCCTCTCGTACCCAAGTTCTCGAGCCGAGGCAACTTTGGTAATGACGAACACGTGGCCTTAGGCACGAGTCAGGATTTCCTAAATTTTTCAAAATAAAATATTTATGTGGCGACTCTAAAATCTGGCAAAACAGTCCATGTTTGGCGCTTTTTTATTAAAATTGATTTTCCAAAACCAATTGCCGGATTTGGACTCTTTGGTGATTTATCAGTCTCACATTGCACTTTGCGAGATTAGTTTCAGAATCGTGACAGGAGTCCGAACTGTAGTAGTTAAGAACACGATTCGCACCTTCACGCGCAAAGCGAGTTCGGGCGGTCTACACATATTACCTTGTATAGTTTGGAAATAACTACTTATTCCTCTTGTGGTTTTGAATTAAATTGCTACTGTTAGTTATTCCGGCCGGCTTCACAGATTTTGAGGTACACGCATCTTTGACGCAAGTCTGCTGAAGAAATAATTGTTTATCTCCAAAACTAGTTACAACCAAAAGACATAAATGCCCCTATATATTTCTATATAATGAAACAATGCATTGTTAGTTGTTTGCTTGAGAACAAACCCACCCAGAGGAAGTCATTGTAACGCCCCAAAATAAACATAATATACCCATCTCATAACAACCAATAGATAGCACATAAATGAAATGATAAGCTTTTATTAATCAGAGTTTGATATACAAAACGTGACACATGCGATATACATTTATAAATAGTACATCTTGAATCTACATCATGTGTTACAAGATAGTGAATAGAGAGGAAAGCTAAACAAATGATCATGTGCTCTAATGGCTTACTTCTTTCCAAGTTAATGCTTGGGTACATGAAAAGTGAGTCTTAAGCTCAATACATATAAAGTCCTAGTCTTGTACAAAATTTAAATACAAAATAACAATAATGAGCCTTTAGCTCCATAGTCCTCCCAAGCTACATCCTTGGCGGAGGCATATCACCAACACCTGAAAATGGTTTTTCCCACATAGGGTGAATCAAAGAACAGTAGAAATACTACAACACAATGTATAAATCTTGACAATGCCATAAGGTGAATGCATATGCAATGCTCATGCCAAAACGTTTTATATTTTCTTTCAAAACCATGCCATGCCAAATCTATATCCCAATTCATCAAATCCTCTCTTTTACAATAGTAAATAGGGTAGTGAAATACAGTTTTGGGAATCTTAAATGGGACCCATGTAAATGTAGTCTATGCAAGCACTACTATTGCCATTTTACAGATATTTCGTTCGCAGGATCGGCACCCATGTATACGCGTAGTTTTTGAGACTTTCACCCTAGACACACAGGCCAACTTAACTTCGGTGTTACATACATCCTTCCCAACATCACCCCTTTTATCAAAGTCAAATACATTTTCAATGTATTAATCAATATGCAACCATGCTCAATATAAAATAGATGAGAATTTAGTTTTAGTTCACCTAATCCTCATGCAATTTCTACAACAATCATAGATATCCTCCACCGATAGCCCAAAACAAATATCTCTAACAAATAAATAAATTTCCATAAAAGATACACTTTTTCAAAATCTCTAATGAGAATGATAATACGTATCCAACTCCACCCTTATCATCAATGTCAATTTAATTTCACAATTTCCAATATCAATTCCATGTTCTCTTTACAATCTCAACATTTATATTTTAGGGGAAAACCCCTCTCTCTTTGAAAATCCATTTCAATACAAGAAATATCTCATTTCAACATATATTAGTCCCAAATTCATAATCCCAACCTTTTTCAAGAAACCATTTGAAAACCCTTCTTTTACATTTTGATTTTAAACCCTAGGTTTTTGCCAAAAACTCCCAAACCATCATAATCTTTTGAAATAGCAAATAACAAAGACAAAACCCATACTAGAGTGTGAAGAATCCCTATCTCAAGCTAGAAGACGAGCATGAGCAAGGTTGAAACTTCAATGGACTTGAAAATGGATTTTGGTCTGATCAAATGGAAGTTCTAGGTGAGCTCTACCTTTTTAACAAAGGGACTAGGGTGTAGATATCAATGGATAATAATGAATCTGAGGGTTGAAGATGAGTTTTTGAGAGAGAGTGAGAGATATTAGGGTTTTGAAATGTTTAGAGAAAGAGATAAAAAAGTGACTTAAAATGGGTTGTTTACGAACTGATATACGCATAGCTTGCTCGAGCGCAAGATGTGTCGCTCGAGCGACCAGACACAATAAGTTTAACAGCTCGAGTGCAAGAAGTTTTGCTCGAGCGTAAAATACAAACTCTTAGTAGTTTTGTAGATAGAGGTCGTTGCTCGAGCGCAAAAAGTTTCGCTCGTGTGAAGAATACAAACTCTCAGTAGTTTTGTAGATAGAGGTCGTCGCTCGAGCGCACTCAAGCGCAAAAAGCTTTGATCGAGCGAAGAATACAAACTCTCAGTATTTTTGCAAACCTACAAAAGTATTGGAGACAAAATTCTAGGCAATGAAAGTTTGAAAAACAAGTTACCAACCTTTTCCAAACGCAATCAACACATCTCAAAAGCCAAACTCAAAGAGATATAAGGGGAAACAAGACATGGATAACTATATATGATAATGAAAACCGGATTCAAAACATCAAATGGGTCAGGTCCGAACCAAGGATGCTATAGTCATCTAGAAGAAGATCTCCAGGTGAGCTACTATAATTTATTTATTATTTACTATTTTGTTTTAACTATTAGAAATCATATATATATATATATAGTATGATTATCATTCTTAACTTTTGTGTAATTGATTTAATTGCAAATTTATTTATTTATTGTTTTTGAAATTTATGTCAAGTTCATCAAGCAAAATGGGGGAAGGAAATTACTTGACCTAAGGTTCCAATCAAAAATGTGTGAATGTAAGAAAAATGTAGCAAACCTTTTTCCCTATTGTACTGCTATGGGATACAAGCACTAACAAACATATAAAAATCATAAAGAAGCAACTACCAAAGTAGAATATATATATATATATATATATAAATATTTTTTTTAAAAAAAGCTTAAATTGTATTTCAAGTATGTAACAGAAACATATAACATCTACACATGTTCCACAAATGAAATGTAACTTGAGAAAACCCTCACAAAAATATCATGTATGGAACCTAACATACTGTAAACACTTAAATTTTCACGTGTCTTGATCACCATCTGATTAATTAAGGAAAATATTTTTGGATTAGTCAAAATTAAGATGATCAAAGTTTTCAAATGGATATGGGTCCTACCATAATTATGGACCTCAACCCATTTTAAATTATGGGTCACGTCAAAAGAAAAGTGAACCCATATTAAAAATTGGATCAACCCAAAGGTGTAGGGCCCATGAAGATATTTTGTCAAAATCTAGTGAAATAATTCAAATTCAAATTCAAATTTTAATGCAAATTATTTTCATAAAATGAAAGACAAATTTCTCTTTTCTCTGAAATTAAAATCAAATTTTGAAGTTGCCGAAATTAACTTCTCACTCTCTTGAAGCCCATAAATAGAGACTCTAACTATTGAGAAAGAGGGATGAGACATTTTGGCTAAGGTTTTGCAAATTCTTAAGCAACCTCAAGACTTTGTCAAATTCTTTTCTTAAAATTCTATCTGAAGCTCTTCGAACTTGAAGTGAAGAATTATTAAGCACTTCAAACTTGTGCCAATTCTTTCAAGTTTCAAATACAAATTTGATCTCCTCTTTCAAAGAGATCATTTCAAAACTTGTTCAAGATTAAGCCGTTCAAGCTCCAAGTTTCTCTATTTGAAGACTTGAAGAAATTCATCAACTTGTTCGATTCAACAACAAGCTTCTACAGCCGTTGGATTGCAACCCATTTCGAAAATCGAATCAGAGGATCTGCTCTTTTGTAATAGGGCAAACCATAGAGAAATGTACTTATTTTTATTAAAATCAATAAAATTAATTATTTGTGCATTTATTTCTTATCTTAGGCCAAGTTTGGTATTTCCCCAAAAAGCCAAAAAGTTAAAAAGTTATCACTATTCACAAAAAAAAAAAAATTAAAAAATTAATTTTCCACACAAAAGTACAACTCAGCAATCACTGTTGTTCAGCTCTATGCTACGTGTGGCCGAACAAAATTGCACAGTTTGGGTGCAATTTTCACGCACTGTTGTTCGGCCCGTGGGGGCCCATCATAGGTCCCGTTTTGATTATTTGAACCGTTCAATATGTAGAACTCGTCGAGTACTATATGTCTATAAAAAATCACATTGATCGGATATCGATAACTCCATGATCAAATCAGTTTTGTATAAAAAAATGGATGGTGTTATAATTAACGATTGAAAAAAAACAAATCTGATCAGATAGCTATCGATATCTGATTAACGTGATTTTTATAAGGATATAGTACTCGACGAGTTCTACACATTGAACGGTTTAGATTATCAAAATGGGACCCGTGATGGCCCCCACGGGCCGAACAAAACCGTCCAGTGCAATGCCCAAAAAGTAGCCAATAATTTCTTACCAGCAATTCGGCTCAACAGGTTGTACGGCTGTACAACACACATCTCTAATCTTCTCCTACACACTTCTTTATACAATTTTTTAATATATATTTTTCTATAAAAAGTCAAAAAATTAACCCAAACATCCATAGTTTTTTCCTCAACATTTTAATCCAAAAAGATAAAAAGTGTACTTATTTAAGACACCCCAAACAACTCCTTAATTGTAGACACAAAATTTGTGATTACACATACATCCCTAATAAAAAATACTGGAAGATCGAAATCCTAGAAAACTTCCCCCCAAATCTTCTCTCTATTGTGACGCGTGAGAATGAGAACCACATAAACGAAGCCTATATATTAAAGGAAGGACAACTTTGACTTTGCAACATAAGTCGTTAACGAAGCTAATATTGCAAAAAAGTCCAAAACCACAAGAGGAGTAAGTGACTATTTCTAAATAATAGAGGGTAAAGTGTAACTAGCCTAAACCACACGGGGGTAAATAGGATTTTGCTCGTGTAAAAAAGAACTCTCGTCCAATGGTAGACCATTGATGTTGCCAAATTTATTTTTTTCTTTTTGTTTTGTTTTATTTAAGTTTGTTCCAAAATGAAGTAATTTTGGGGACAGTACAAAGTGCACTATAAGTAATGCACTACAGCATCCAAATTTCTTATGTTGAGGATCTAGAGAGATGGAGATGCTCTCTTAAAAAAAAAAAAAAAAAAGTTCACCATAGATGAACAAAGTTGACAAAAATCAATTCCAAACACCCCAAGTATAGAAAGAGAGAAACTTACTAGTATTGTTCCAAAGTAACGTGTAATTACTGTGACAATATTGTTATAATTTGACATTTTAATAACATAATTAGCTAAATTGTGAGTTTAGCGTTATCAAAATGACAATCACATTGGAAATACTCACAAATCAAGCTTAGTTAACTCTAACTCCTACCTTTTAGAGTCCTAACTTTGGAATCCATTTCTTATCCAAAAACACCACAAATCACTCGTAGGCTGCCTTATGCCAAGTTTTAAATTACATCATCAATAGCTAAAGAAGTACCTTTTCCAATTCCGTATTTTTATCTCAAGAGATATATTATGTGTACCTAATTTTTTATGTAATAATTTACACAGCACCCATGTAAGTGAATAGAAATTATTTAGTAGAAAATTAAGAATCTCTCTAACATTGTCCCTTTTTTTTTCTCGGGTGAATAAACTCTAACACTGCCCGTCTGAATGTTGATATTCTTACAAAGATTTGTTCCATTGGTGATGAGGTGGATGCCTTCACACATGTGTTGTTCAAGTTGTGGCGTTCTGAGGTGGTCTTTTTATAGCGCTTTGGTTGACCACCAGGGTTTCTCTTTTACCAAAGATAATTTGACTCATAATTATTATTTATGAAATATAAACACTTAAACTGACGTATCCGTATCCTGTTTTGTGTCCAACATTGACATTCGTCGGACACTTGGGCCATGTGTCGTATACTGTCCAAGCATAATATATTATTATTAAATTTTTTTGGATCCAAACATTCTTTGGCCAATTGGAGATGCATCGCTTAGAGACGGTATGTATCTTTATTCAACTATCAAATTGAAAGAATCGGTTTTGTGCTAAATTTACACAAACATCAACCGAACTGAATTGAAAAGAACCGAATCGTTAACTATATTTGAATAAAATAACTTAAAATACAAAAATAAAAACAAAATTTAAAAAAAATTATAAAAATTAGTGTTATGTTACTTTGTTTATTTATTTAGGGTAAATTAAAAACACTCTTTAAGATTTGCTTAAAGTACAGATTGTCCCATGTGATTTAAAAAATTATAAATACCTCATTGTTAGAATTTTTTATTGAGTTAATTACTTAAAAGTCCTATTTACAATTGTTATGGTAGCTTAGGTCTTATTTAAAATTTTTTGAACCAATAAGTTATATTTAATAAAACTGAAAATATTATCCGTTTTTTTTTTTGGGAGATTTACTAATAAATCCCAAAATTTGAACTTATGAACCAGTTGGTCCCATTTTTATTCTAGTAAACCGTTTAGTCCCATTCAATTGTGAGGAACGTAATTACCCTCATTTAACCATTATTGATGCGGCTGTTAGGGGAAAATTGGGTGTGGTGCATGTGTGTCTCACGTGCATAATTAGTGAATGGATGTGTGGTGTGTTACAGGTGATACATTGTGAGGGTGTCACAAAATGGCAAAGCGCTGTAAGGAGTTTTTGTTTTGGGCTGGGTTGGTGTGTTTGGGGGTTCACACAGGCAGACACACACACATTCACAACACACACTCAAGACCGAGATGCATACACATTGATAGATTTGGACACACACCCAAGGGACCATTGACACACACACGATTGAGGGAGGGAGAGGATTACACCCAGCAGCCTCAGCATCTCTATACTCACACAAGCAGATCGAACACATCGAATCGTTGATTCCACCGCCTCAATCCTTCGAGAATGGAAACCTAGGGTACGAATTGATGACCGCTTGATCGAGCCCTACGACGGTGTTATTGTTGTCTTCGTTGTCGTCTTCAGCGACGAAGATTATGCGAGGGAGGATGATGCCGTTGTCGTGGTGGTAGTGGAGCTAGGGCTAAGGTTTTGGTGGCGGCGGCGATGGCGGAGGCAGACGTAGGAGACGAGAAGGAGGGTGGAGAGGAGGACAAGGAAGCCGAGGGCGATAGCGATGGCGTAGCCGAGGCCGAGGCTGGTTAGGTAGTTGGTTGTGGAGTGGGGGGGAGGTGGTGGTGGTGCGTCGCAGGGGACGGCGACGGTGGTGGTCACACACACACAACACACACCAAACCCAGCTCTCTCTTCTCTCTCTAAGACACACCCAGCGCATAACACACACACACACACTGCTGGCTTCAACACACCCACACACACACACACAATGATACACACACAACGCACACAACGCACACAGTACACACGGAATGAGCAACGTTTCCAAAAAAGGAACTGATCCAGCAAAACAGTCCCACATTAAACCAAGGGCACTCTCGTCCACACAGTTAAACAAAAATGGAAAAAAAAAAAAACAAAAAGGACCAAATCAACCCACCAGCAAGACTATTTGGTATAATAGAATAAAAGTTGGACTATTTGGTATAACAGTTTGTAAAGTAGGATTTATTGGTAAATAATCCTTTTTTTTTTAATTTTTAAAATTAAGAGTATTATCAATTTTGCATAGTAATATTCAAGATAATTGTTTTATTAACTAATAAAAACACAGAGCATGAGATTGAACGTTTTTACTCTTATATTTATTGATTTGATTCAACTATCCAATAAAACCAAGAATATTAACAGTTTTTTTTTTTAATTTTAAAACTGAAAACATTAATAGTTTTTTCATTTTTTTTTTCAATTTTGCACATCAATGTTCCATCAGCATGCTCCTTTTATAGACACAATTTTCAGTTTTGCACCAAAAAAATTCAAATTTAAAAATAAAAAAAATATTTAGTTTTTTTTTTTTGGCACATATATATATATATATATATATTTAGTTTTTTCAATTTGAAAGTTGATATTTTAAAGTTTTAAAAATCAAAATAAATGTGAAATCATGTGCCTTTATAAAAAATATCAAAATGATGAATAATCATTATTTGAAGGGCAATTTTGGCTATTAAAAATTTAATGGGATTTGAAGGTTCAAGAAATCTTAGTAAGGACTTTATTACGTATAAGTTCATAAATTAGAACTTGTGTGTAAATGTCCATTTTTTATTTAACAAAATTAACTAAAAAAAATGAAATTCATAATTACTTTCTTATACAACAATCAACTTACCTAAATTATTAATTAAAACGTATTTATAATATCATTAAAAACTGTTAATTGACTTCATGATTTATTAATAAAAAAAAGCGATTTGTTATGAAATTTGAAACCTCAGTGGCGAAATGTAATTTCCATAACCACATGAGATGATTCGTATTTTAATCAAATCTCAGGAGGCGTGTTTGTAATTTACCCATTTATGTATTATTTTTGAATAATATATTCATATATATGGCATATAATAAAAAAAATTGCAAAACAAAATGGTAAAAAGTATAAATAATTGCCAAATAAGTGGGAATCTAAAATATTTTCACTTGACATGAAATTTGAAAAAAACAAAAAAGAAGAAAGAAGGTAAATTACACTGACACCCCCGAGGTTTATGTTTATTACAATTTCTCCTTCACATTTGAGAAATTACACTGACCCTCCTTGTCAGTGTAATTATTTGACGATGTTAACTTTTAAGTTAAAATAACATATTTATCCTTAACCTTTACATATACTTTAAAGGTTAAATTACATTGACACCCCCTAAGGTTTCAATTTAATACAGATCCCCTCCTGGCATTTAAAAAAAAAAAACTAATTTAATAAAAATAAATATGAAGAAATATATTTAATTTGTAAAAAATTATTTTTAGCCACTCGAAAAATAAAAATTATATAAAAATGATAATTATTTTTATTTTTTATTTCTTAACCAAATTAATTTTTAATTTTTAAAAAAAATTCTAAAAAATAAACCATACATAGTTTAAGAATCTTTTGATAAGTCTTTTCATACGTTGGCAACTTATTTAATTATTTGTTAATTTTACGACATTTTTACCATCTGAAGCCTGTCTGGTAACCATTTCGTTTTCAGTTTTCAATTTATATTTACAAAATTTTTTAAAAATGTCATAAAACTTGTTTGATAATTTTTTTTGGTTTATGAATGGTTGTCTCAGTTAGTAAATTTGAGGGAAAAAATGTAAATTCAAAATGAGTTTACGTTGGTTTTTAAACGGAAATTTAAAATTTTGACTAACAAAAAAAATTTTCAAATAATTTTTTTTTCAAATAATTTTTTTTCTAATTAATTTTTTTTTCAACTAATACTAACCGAGAGGGCAATTTGTAATGCTACTTTAAACTTTCGGGACGGATTATAATTTCTAGAATGTGAGGGGTGTCAATGTAATTTAACCAGTGAGGGCAAAATTGGTATTTAAAAAAATTAAATTGCTGACATTAGCAAAATCTGTTAGTTAACTTATTAGTGAACTAACTGAGGGAGCTATCTGTAATGAAACTTTAAATCTCAGGGAGGAGAATGTAATTTCTAAAAGGTGAGAGAACTATAATAAACATAAACCTTAGGGGTGTCAATGTAATTTATCCCCCAAAAAATGGTGCAAATTATATTAGTGGCCCTCCGGTCCATTTCTCTCTCTCCCGCACACACCTTTTTCTTTTGCATCCTTATCCTCCCTCTTCTCCTCCCTCTTTGCGAACCTTAATGCCGTCAACTACTCTAGCCTTCTTCACCCTCATCTCTGCCTCTCTCCCACCACTTTCCTTCTTTCCTCTCTCTCTTTCTCTTTCTCTTTCTTTTTTAAAATTATTTTAAAAAAATTATATTGAATTGTAATTTTTTCTAAATTATTTTGGATAAATTAAATTGACATCCCTTGAGATTTGAAAAAAATACAATAAGTTCAAGTTTTGACATAATTATATCGGTCTCCTTTTTAGTAAGTTTAAATGGATAGAAACTAATGCGAATATTTTGAAAATACAAAAATAGACAACGTACGTGTAAATGATATAATAATATCATTTTTTCATATATATAACTAAAAAAATTATTAATGAAAAGGAAACTAAGTATTAAATAAATTAAAGTCACAAGGATGATCAATGCACGTAATTATATTAAAATTGTAAAACTTTTAGTGTATTTTTTTCAAACCTCAAGGCATATCAATATAATTTATCCAATTATTTTATATGGTGGATTATGTCTACTAATATAGAGTTGCAATTGACTAATGGAAAATTAAATGAGGGTATACACCATATTCACATTTGATTACGACCTTTGTGGTATTTTGTTATGACCTATTATGATATTAGTTATGACATGTTGTGATATTAGTTATAACATTATTGTTTTTATGATCTAAGAGCTCTTTAGTTATACTTTAAATGGTGTTGGATAATAATTTTTTGTAAATTTTTTTTGTAATTATGACTCTGATTGGATTAAGTTATGACATTTGTGGTAATAAAACCCACAAATGTCATAACTTTAAGCGTTACACTTGACTAATTGGTGTAAAGTAATGCAATATGATGCCTTATTAGAGTAATGTTAGAAATTCTAAAAGTTTTATTAAATTTTTTACCAAATGTCTTATATGGGTGTGGGACCCACATGAGACCCATATGGTGTGTGTCTCACACCTATGTGATACATTTGGTAGAAATTTTGGGGTCTCTAGCATTATTGTCCATATTAGTACCTAGAAGTTTGTTAATTAATTTTAGGATAAATTACACTATCTCCCTTGAGTTTTAAAAAAATATAATAAATTTTATAATTTTAACATAATTACAATGACTTTCCTATTAATTAGATTAAAGAGATCAAAATTAATATAAATGATATGAAAATATAAAAATACACAAGATAAAATGTATATTTCAATATAAAGAGATGGCAATATTATTTTTTTTATTCATGCATCTAAAGAATTTATGATGAAATGAGACCAAAACTCACTATAATAATGTTAAATTTGTGAGAATTATAGTATTTTTTTTTTCAAATTTTAGAGAAGGTGAGTGTGACTTACCTTTAATTTTAGAAGTAGAACCCCCTTCAATCCAGATTTTGAATTAGAGGGTGTTGTTTGAGTATGTGGGGTTCGCCACTGATGATTTAAATCGTTCATTTTATTAGGTATTTTGTATATTTTATTCGCATAAAAAATTAGATTGATCTAATAAATGTAATTTATTTAATTTATCATATTTTTAACCAAAAAAATTTATGTTTTTAAAAAATAAAGCATATATATTTTTGGATTAAAAATGTGATAAATTAAATAAGTTATCTAATTTTTTTTGTATAAATAAAACACATAAATTATTTAATAAAATAAATAATTTCAATAATCAAAATAAAACTATGATAAATTTTACGGACTCAAATAACATCCTCCACAGAGCAATGCCTTTACTTCCCTCGGTCCCTGGCCTCTGCTGCGGCGTGGGGTTACCCTCCATTGGTGCCTTGGTGGTGGGTCCCTCACTTGGTGGGGGTTAATTCCTAACTGGCAACCAATTACCCCGAAATTAAGGTTCAACGGGACTGTAATGACACCACATAGTCCTTTTTTTTTTGTGTTCAAAAAATAAAATAAAATAACATCCTCCAGTTTAAAAACAGGACCGGAAGAGATCTCGTAATTTTATGTGTTTCCATGGCTAATAGATACGTTATCCTTCTTGAGATTCAACCACTCAATCCAAATGAAAAAAATCCGAACCACCCAAAAAAATATGAACCAAACAGAAAACAGAAAAAGATAGAGAGAGAGACAGAGAGAGAGAGAGAGAGAAGAAAATACTCTGTATCGTCGAATTCTTGTCTCTCACATTCGCACCATTTCTGATCTGTTGCTCTCCCTCTCTCACTCATGGAAACCATTCTCTCTCCTCACTCCTTCTGTCCTCTCTTCAACCCCAAAACCCCCTCTTCGAAGTCCCTTCTCTCCCCCTCTCTGCAACCCAGATCAAGCCCTCCCCCTATAATCAAACCCATTAGTTGTAGCCTCAGAAAACAACCTCATGAATCACTCAATCAATCTTTCCCAATACCCAAAAGTTGGTTTTCTCATGTGCAGCATGGATTGGCAGCTCTTGCCATCTCTCTAGCACTGAATTTCTGCCCAATTCTGCCCACTGGTCCTGCATCAGCATCTGAATTTGATGTACTAAACGAAGGTCCACCACAAGAATCATACGTTGTTGATGATGCGGGTGTGCTCAGTCGGGTCACGAAATCTGATTTGAGGCGATTGTTATCGGATTTGGAGTCGAGGAAGAACTTCCATATTAATTTCATCACTGTTCGGAAGCTCACAGTGAGTCAATCAATCAATTTAATGTCAAGTGCTAGCTAATATGCTTTGTTCAGTCTAGTGACTCTGCTACATTCTTTGGGTAGTGTTCTTGCTACAATTTTTGATACTATTCCCAAAAAATAAAAGACTGTAATGAATGTGTACTTACTTTGATTGATAATTTGGTGAAATGGGTTGACTAGTGTGCTTGGATTTACAATTCCATGTTTTGCAATCTTGGTAACTAGATAGACTAGGATGTTCATGAACTCTTCTAGTGTGGTCCTTCTAGCTAATTATTCAACAACCTGGATGAAACAATTGCTCAAATGAATTGGACTAGTTTTGGTAAATTGTTGAACCAATTTCTTAGCAATTTAAAGTTTTCCGACAATTGGCATTAGAGCTCTTAGATGGTCTTGAGTTCAAATCTCGTTATTGCCCAGTTATCTTTGTCATTGTGGACTTAACTCTGTTCTCTACACATGGGAGAGCAAAGCTGAATATACATTGTTGGATTCATCGGGTTCTTTTAAATTCATCTGAATCTTGTAATTCTTATCCCACTTTTAAGTTAACAGTTTGGAATTTAGTAATTAAAACATGCAATCCAACAATGCCATAGTAATTGTTTTTTCTTCATCAATTTGTTGGATTTGAATTTTGTTGTTGAACTTTGTTGCAGAGCAAAGCTGATGCATTTGAGTATGCTGACCAATTATTGGAGCGGTGGTATCCGACCGTTGAAGAAGGGAACAACAAGGGGATTGTAGTGCTTGTAACCAGCCAAAAAGAAGGTGCAGTCACTGGCGGCCCTACGTTTGTCCAGGCTGTGGGTGATACTATTCTTGATGCCACTGTATCCGAGAACCTTCCAGGTAGTCCTTCACGTTGTTGTGTTTGTTTTTTGTTTTTGTTTTTTCAAGTGGGAGTGTGGTGTTGCATTTCTGTCAACAAGCTTATAGTTTTGTTTTTGTTTTTTTGTTTTGTTTTTTTTTCTTCTCTTTGATGGTCAAGAAGCTTATAATTTGACTACATGAAATCCAGAAAAACAATAATATATTTTTATGGGATTAATGTTGATTGAATACACTTACAGAGACTTGAACCAGGGACATTCTCTAGTAGATGTGTTGATGATGTCATAGTAATATCATGAACACAGTTACACAGCGTTAGACCATGGATAATTTGATTATTATAGGTTGGTTTAGAGGAAAGTTGAATCCATTTAAATGTCATATTGGGGATGAAAATTTGAACCATTTACTAGTTTTGATAACCAATCTCGGAGAAGTGAGAACAAATTAGACAATCTCTAGGTTTTAATTATTTCATCAAAGATGTAGTGCAACAAAAGTTTATTAAAAAATGCTGCTGTTTTTCTAATAACTTTATTCTGTTTGAAATTTCAGTCTTGGCTACAGAAGAGAAGTACAATGAGGCAGTTTATAGCAGTGCAAAACGGCTAGTTGCTGCCATTGATGGACTTCCGGATACTGGTGGGCCATCGTTCAAAGACAACAAAAGAGAGCCCAACTTCAAAACCAGGGAAGAGACTGAAGAGAAGCGTGGACAGTTCAGTCTTGTAGTTGGAGGTTTGCTAGTGATCGCTTTTGTCGTTCCCATGGCACAATACTATGCTTATGTCTCCAAGAAATGAGTTGTATCCAAGAAATGACTCTACAAAAACATTTAAAACTTTGTACAAATGGTCATGCAAAACGAGTGATTGATGAGAAATTTGCAATTATAGAAACTAATTTTTGACTTGTGTGTTGAATATGCAGGTCAGATTTGAGTTGATTTTGATTCTCAACGTCTATAGATGAATTCATCATTGACAACATTTAAACAGTGAAATTCTATCATTCTAACTCAGGAATGTTTTTGGATAATTAAGGATGTTCAATCCATATTCCTTTTTCCAGCTAGAGCTCATAGAACCAATCACTGTATGTGGAAGCCTTGCACTTGTGGTGGTGGCTGCGATGGTGGCTGGGGACGAGGGTTGTGGTGGTGGTCGAAGGTTGGTGGTGGTGAGGGAGGAGGCACTACAAGAAAAAATACTTTTGGCGACCACCTATTTTTTTTGGTCGCAAATAGTCCACTTTCTGCGACTAAAATTTAACTTTTGGTGACCACAATTTTTTGGTCGCGGAAAATCACCTTTTGGCGACCAAAAAATAAATTGGTCGCGGAAAGTATACCTATTGGCGACCAAAGGCTTTTTTGGTCACAGAAGATCACCTTTTGGTGACCAAAAAAAAAGTTGGTCCTGGAAAGTATACCTTTTGGTGACCAAAAAAAAAAGTTGGTCACGGAAAGTATACTATTAGTGACCAAAGCCTTTTTGGTCGCGGAAGATTACCCTTTGGTGACCAAAAAAAAAATTGGTCGCGGAAAGTATACTATTGGCGACTAAAGGCTTTTTTGGTCACGGAAGATCACCTTTTGGAGACCAAAAAAAAAAAGTTAGTCGCAAAAAGTATACTATTAGCGACCAAAGGCTTTTTTGTTCGCCAAAGATTACCCTTTGGCGACCAAAAAAAAAAAGTTGGTCACGGAAAGTTATGGCGAGATAAATTTTTTAAAAAAAGGATACTACTGTAATTACATGCTATTTTTCTGTTTAGACATTAAAAGTTTTATAAAATAATATATAATCAAATTTTTATGGGCTATATATTTTTTTTGCCAAATATGAATAAGAAGTATGTCATTGGCAGAATGGATTGGGTGCATGGTGACTCCTTGGTCAGGAGTTCAAGTCCTAGGCAGCACAAAAAATTTATTTTTTTGGGTCAAGGCGCTGACTTTTGGCGACCAACTTATCTTTGGTCGCTAAAAGTTTACTTTTGGCTAATATGAATCGGACTTTCTGCGACAAAAAAAGTTGGTCGCGAATGGTCACTTTTAGTGACCAAAGGCTTTTTTGGTTGCAGAAAACTATCTATGACGAGGGTTTAGCGACCAACTCGCGACCAAATATGGTACTTTTCGCGACCAAAATGTTGGTCACGAAAAGTGTTTTTTCTTGTAATGAGGATGACGGTTTGTTGAGGGAGATTCGTGGGAAGGGAATGAGGGTGGTTAAGGGGGTCACCGGAAATGGCCGGCGGTGGGGAGGTGCTGCGAGGATGGGGATGGTGTCGCCGGCGCTAGAGTCAGCTAGGGTTTGCAGTAACATGGTGCAGTAGGGTTTGAATGGTTGTATATTTGTCCTCTTTGGGAATTTTGTTGAGTGGCAAAATGATAATTAAAAAAAGTTGAAAAATGGTGTAAACTTAGATAACATGTGGTGTGTAAATAGAAACTCTGTTGAATTTTATATTCTTATGCATAACATATATCACTGTTATAGAAATATTTAGGTCATGTGTGTTGCATTTTATACGCGAGATTTTATTATTTAAAATGAATGATTATATTATTATATATCACAAAGTAAAAATAAAACCAATTTTGAACATTTAAAAAGAAAAGTAAAACTAAATTTTATTTGTTTATTTTGTAGGTTATGAATACAAAAGTAGCTGAAATTTATAGGTTATAAATACAAATATATATATATATATATAAACAAGGTAATCCTTGATTTCTTTTTTTTTTTTATTTATTAAGTAGCTTTACAATACAAAAGTTGTTAAAATTTATAAGTAGTAGACACAAAATAGAGTTACAAAGATACATTAAGAGGTCATAAATACTTATTTTTCAAATACATAATTTTTCAAAATTTAAAAAAAGGCATTGCTATACAAATCAAAAAATTAGACTCATAATTTTTAAATCTAATAATGTAACAATCAATTAAGATATCTAAGGTAACACACTCTCTCATATCTTGTCAATCAACAATCAATCAGATTACTTACACATTAGGTCTATAAAATGGGTATAGAAAGTGGGATTATATATCATTTTTCTATTTTTTTTAATAGGAGTTACAACAATTTATGATTGAAAAATAAAATTACACAATTTTGTGGTAATATTACATATTTTGTGATATTGTTACACATTTTGTAGTTAAAAGATGTTAGAATAAAAAAATGTGTAATATTACTACAAAAATACGTAACACTGTCACAAAATACGTAATTTCATTTTTTCAACCATAAATTGTCGTAACTCTTATAAAAAATATATATATATGTATATATATAATATTTACCCCATGAAAGTATGCTTGCCATGATGCTAACTGCTTATTTGATATAACTGCCTGAATGCCTGTGGGTGAAGGTTGGATTGCTTGAATTGGAACAATTCATTGAAATCCTCGTCTTAGCCTACTTGCGAGTAGCAAAACTCAAACCATTTTCCG
>NW_021024551.1:1161693-1325027 GCF_004153795.1 Camellia sinensis
TCAAAAGACTCCTCACAGCCCCATCCGCCGAAATACTAAGCATTTCTCCCCCGTCTCATGCTGCTAGTCAATCCAGCAGCCCTGTGGTTGCCCTGGCATCTCCAGCTGCCGGGCAATCCAGCCAACCCCGCCGGGCAAGCAAAAGACCTCGCGTAGATCCAACTGCCGAGTTGGTTGCCGAGCTAACAACCGAGCAGCCCACCAACACTGCTGATCCCATTCCACCATGGCGGCCGCAGCTCAAGCACCGGGGCCAAGATATCCCAGCAAATGCTTTTGTCATGGGCGATAAGGAGCACTTGTTGGCCTTTGACCTCTCGAAAGCTCTCTTGCTGCCAAGTGACGTGGTTGGCAGCGATCACGTCCCTGACACCCGATTGGTGAAATCAGCAGTGAAATCCATGACCAAGGTAAGGATCCAACTTCCACTGAAATTTTACAAGTGTTTGCCCGGTTCCTTCACTAATCAAATTCGTTTCTTGCAGGCTATCCAAAAGCAGCACCTGGTAATGGAACACATCCACAGACTTCGACAAAAGGCAAATGACACAGCCAGCCATCCTCTTCTTCAAAAGTAGCCCGGTTGACTCAACTCTTCAACCTGTCTTTTCAGTTCTGACGTCGTCATAAATGGGGACACGTGGCGGGCCGCCATTGGTTCTCGAGCAGCCAACCCGCCGCCTTGCCAGAATTTGAATTTGGGCGGTCTCGTCTCGTCTATAAACATTCCCCCCCTCATCTTCCTTGAGCTCTTACTGACTCACTGCCATTCCAAGCAACCCAGAGCTCTTACCTCTCCTCTGCCATTCCTGAACTCGCGCTCGAAGAAGAAGCAGCCATTGCTCCATATTGGTAAGCCCTCCAACCCTTGTTATTGTTATTTTCCTTGATATTTCACACAATAGGGCAATAAAACGTAGTTCTTAGGACATATGCCATAGAAATCATCCCAAACCTCCCACTATTCATGGTGTTCTTCATTTTCGATGATGAACTTCGAAGAACTGGGGCGGACCGGGCTCCAGGTCTTCGTTTGATCCAAAAAACCATCCCGACCGAGCAAATAACTTGTTAGACTTAACCATAGCAAGAACCGGGATAACAAAGCTCTTGGCCGCTCAACCGGGCTAAAATCTGGTCTGCTTGGGCGGCCGAGCTCCTTGGTTAGCCTCTACGACCGAGGTGATTTGGCACTCTAGATGACCGAGCTAAAGTCAAGCTCGCTTTGCGCGACCGCGCTCCCTCTTACACTTGTCCTCCTTTTCCTGCAGAGTCCAAGGGGACCATTGACCATTCCTGAGGCTCCCAAAGACCGAGCAGCCACAAATCACCTGACAGTGCCAAACCACAGCTGAGCTAATTTAGCCGGTCGTAAATGGGGAAATTCTGCTTCCTCGTAGATACTCCGGCTGCCTTGGCCGTGTTCAGAGAGGAGTACGGCATCCCGGCCGATGTCCACCTTGAGCTTGCAAAAGAGCAAACAACGCCTTGGGGCAGATCAGAACAATGCCCCTTCACCGTGCTATCTATCATTGAAGGAGGCCTCCGCTTCCCACTCAACCCACTTATCACCGAGTTCCTCCGCCGAATTGGGCTGGCACCCACACAAGTGTCCACCAACACTTACCGAATTATCAACGGCGTCTATGAACTGAACAATCGGCTAGGCACCAACTTAGGTTTAGCTGAGATATTAAGGCAATACACGATGGGTTACACCGGTGACGACCTAGCCTATTATTTGAAAATCATACCGGGCAAGGAGAAAATTGTAACCAGCACCCCGGATAAAGACTTGCACGACGACGATTTTTTCTGGGTGTCGGGCAATTACGAAACAACCGACGTACCGGGCTGGTTTATAAGCAAGAACTTCAGTTCCTCATGTAAGCCGCTCAAACTTGCTCGGTCAGCCTACCTTCTTTATTCTGTAATTAACTAGTTTTCTTGTTTCTTTTGCAGCAATCCAAGCCTGCAAGCCAACTACCAATTTCCCAACGTAGAGGCAATTCGGACCGTGCTCCGCTGTCGCCACCGAGATTGCAACGAGTTGCTCGGTTACACTCCAACCTACAGATACTCAGCTCCACGCCGGAGTAAAGTTACAGACTTTCTTCGCGCTCCAACTCCTCCTCCAGACCCAAATCTGCCAAACGTTCTGCTAATCCAGCTGACCGAGGAACAAGAGATGACTAAAAGAAGCTGCATTAAGAATCTCCTCACAGCCACATCCGCCGAAATACCAAGCATTTCTTCCCCGTCTCATGCTGCTGGTCAATCCAGCAGCCCTGTGGTTGCCCTGGCATCTCCAGCTGCCAGGCAATCCAGCCAACCCCGCCGGGCAGGCAAAAGACCTCGCGCAGATCCAATTGCCGAGCTAACAACCGAGCAGCCCACCAACACTGCTGATCCCATTCCACCATGGCGGCCGCAGCTCAAGCACCGGGGCCAAGATATCCCGGCAAATGCTTCTGTCAAGGGCAATAAGAAGCACTTGTTGGCCTTTGACCTCTCGAAAGCTCTCTTGCTGCCAAGTGACGTGGTTGGCAGCGATCACGTCCCTGACACCCGGTTGGTGAAATTAGCAGTGAAATCCATGACCAGGGTAAGTGTTTGCCCGGTTCCTTCATTAATCAAATTCGTTTCTTGCAGGCTATCCAAAAGCAGCACTTGGTAATGGAACGCATCCACAGACTTCGGCAAAAGGCAAATGACACAGCCAGCCAAGTCCAAAGCCTCCAAGCCGAGCTTGGCCGGGCAAAAGCATCTCTCCAAATCGCCAATGCTGACAACAACAGGTTGCACGGTCAGCTTGACGAGGCCGAGAAGAAGCGCGATGAGCTGCAGGCCAAGCTGGACGCTCTGAAAAAGTCAAGAAAGAAGGACTACCGAGATGCAAACAACGCCGGCTTCGTAGAAGCCGAGGAAAGCTACAAGAAGTAGGTCTTCGCTACCCAAGACATCTACTTCAAAGCGGGTTGGAAGTCTGCCTGCGAGCATCTCGGTCAGGGTCCTGATACTGACGTCTTTGCCACCTCGCCGCCTGCTTCCCTGCTGGCCTACCTCGTGCCATATGCCAATGACGTCTTCAGTGCATTGCAGGTCGAGGCCAAGGAAGGGCTTGAAGAGGAAGAGGCCGGGGAAGATATTGACGAAGAGGAGCAACCAGAACAGGAGCAGCTCGGCCGAACTGAGCCCGGTGTTGAAGACCGATCTCCAGCAGTGAACTTGGAGACAACTCTGGATGATGAATTCACCAATCTCTCCCCCTTAGCTTAGTTTTCTTTTTTCTATTGCTTTTTTTGCTTTGCACATGTAACCGGGCTCTCTGCCCCTCCTTTTGTATTAACTTTCTATCAATGAAAAGCTTTAATTTCATCAACTATTTGCACGGTTTTTTCGAACTCTATCTTCAGCAAAACATCTCGGTTTAAATCACTAAGTTGCACAAATCACCAACTAGCTTGACCGGAGTTAACATCTCGGTAAATTTAGCAAAATTGAGGAACTTCTTCAATCGGAATAAACATCTCGGTGGGAACAACAAAGTTGAACAAATCACTAATTGTTTTAACCGGACTAAACCATCATGGTTGAGCATGCCTGAACTGAACAAAACACCTTGTATAACCGGAATACACCATCATGGTTGAGCGTGCCTGAACTAAACAAAACATCTTGTATAACCAGAATACACCATCTCGGTTTTAATTCTGATAGTATTGAACAAAACATCTACCCCCTCAACCGGAGTAGGGCATCTCGGTTGGAATCTCTGAGTCGAACAAACCATCAACTCCTTCAACCGGAGTAACTCATCTCGGTTGGAATCTCTGAGTTGAAGAAACCAACAACTCCTTCAACCGGAGTAAATCATCTCGGTTGAGAATCTCAAGTATTCAAAGAAATCAATCAAAATGCTAAGGCAAAGAAGACACTTCTATATATTGACAAAAAGAATTACATTCTGAAATGTAAGGCAAAAAATTCCTTTGCACAAAAAGAAAACAAAAGCTAGAAATAGTACAGTTTGAGATTGGCCGCATTCCATGGCCGCGAGATTGTTCTACCATCCAAATCCTCCAAGTGGTATGCCCCCTTGGCCGCCAGACCGGTTACCTTGTGGGGTCCTTCCCAATTTGCACCTAGCTTGCCTTTTCCTGGCACCAGGGTATTGCCCATAACTTTCTTCAAGACCTAATCACCCACCTTGAACGGTCTGGGGTGCACCGTCTTGTTGTACTTCCTGGAGAGCTCTTGCTGGTAGGCGGCCACATGGATAAGAGCCTGTTCTCGGCGCTCTTCCACCAGATCCAATTCCAGAGCAATGGCCTCGGCGTTCAGCTCGGGTTCAAAACTTTCACTTCTAAGAGTGGGCATGCCAACTTCCAATGGAATGACCGCCTCCATGCCATAAGCCAAAGCAAATGGAGTTTCCCCGGTCGACCGCCGAGGGGTTGTACGGTATGCCCAGAGGATGCTGGGGAGTTCCTCAGCCCACTTTCCCTTCGCCTTCTCCAGCCGTTTCTTCAGCCCGTCACGAATGGTCTTGTTCGACGCCTCGGCTTGACCATTGGACTGTGGGTAAGCCGGTGTGGAGTTGTAGAATTCAATATTCAAATCTGCACAAAACCTTCTGAATAGGCGACCATCAAACTGTGTGCGCCGTTATCAGAGATCAAAATTTTGGGGACGCCGAATCGTGTTACCACATTCTGCCAGACAAACCGCTTCACGTTTTTCTCCTTAATTGTTGCCAAAGGCTCAGCTTCAACCCACTTGGTGAAGTAGTCCGTTGCCGCGATGAAGAATTTGCGGTTGCCTGGTGCTGTTGGGAGCGGTCCCATTATATCTAACCCCTACATTACAAAAGTCCAAGGGCTGGTGAGGGGAAGAAGTTCTCTGGCCGGCTGGTGGATTTGATGTGCAAACTTCTGGCACTTTTCACACTTGCGAACATATTTCTGGGCGTCGGCTTGCATACATGGCCACCAATAGCCTTGTGAAATAGCTTGGTAGACCAAGGACCTGCCCCCAATGTGACTGCCACAGATGCCTTCGTGAATTTCATACAGGAAGGTTTCCACGCTACTCGGGTGCACATACTTCAGGTAAGGACCGGTGAAAGACTTTTTGTACAAAACGCCTGAAGGAGAGAGCCAAAATCGCTCTAACTTTACACGCACTTTGTGTGCTTCCTTCTTGTCGGTTGGAAGAGTCCGTTCTCTGAGAAAAACGATGATAGGGTCCATCCAAGAAGGACCTAGCTCGGCGCAGAATACTTCCGTCTACCCGGTTTCTTCAATACTGGGTCTCGGTAGGAATTCAATCAAAAGAGGGTTGGGAAATGAGCGGTTGACCATAGAGGCCAGGCCGGCCAGCTCATCTACCCGGTCATTTTCTTCTCGGCCGATCTGTTGGACCCTGATCACCTGGAATCACTTGATGTGGTCCCTGACCAAAGCTTGGTACTTTATCATTCTGTCATCCTTTGCCTGGTAGACCCCAGAAACTTGGTTAACCACAAGCTGGGAATCACTGTAAACCATTAACTCTGATGCCTGCATCTGAAGCGCGCTCTTGAGACCGGCCAAAAGCACCTCGTACTCGGCCTCATTATTGGATGCTGGGAAGCCAAGGGTGATAGAATGTTCAATTGTCAACCCGTCTGGTGATATCAAAACTATACCTAGCCTGGCGCCGGGACGGTTCGAGGCTCCATCAACAAAAAGTTTCCACATCTCCCTCACGAAGAGCTTCCAGTATTCTGAGGGGTCCTGAGAGGCTTGAAGGTTGATGGGGTCACGACTGCTCGGCTGTTCGGTTTCAAGTTCTGTGTTGATTGGTTCCAATTCAGTCATCCTTGATGATTCGGCACCGGACTCAGCAAGTTGATCTGCAATGCTCAAGTCCGTAGGCGAATCACCAAGTTGCGGTATTATGCTGGCCGTAGGTTCTGAGCTGTGTGGTTCCATTTCTGCCCCCCTTGGTGATGCGGGATCGGACAGAGCAGGTTGGTCGGTGATACTCAACTCCGTCATCGCATTACCGGGTGATAAAACCGTACAAACTGAGGGTGCTTCAGTGGTGCGCGCAAACTCCGCGTCGCGACCTCCACCAACTGGTTGTATCTCGGATGGTCTTGCGTGCACCTCATCATTTGCCGCGGTAATATCGACCGGGCATACCGGATGAGTTCCAGGTGAGAATCCGGCGACGAAGTCGGCCAAAGTCTGGGCTTTGATGGCAGTGCGCGGCTGGAACTTCACATCAAACTGTCCCAACTCGACCGCCCACTTAAGAATCCGACCGGAGAAGTCTGCCCGCTCGAATAAAGCTTTGAGGGGGAACTCGGTCAAGACGATGATGGTATGTGCATGGAAATAGTGCGCCAACTTTCTGGAAGCCATCATTAATGCCAAAGCAAGCTTCTCCAACGGCAAGTATGTCGACTCTGTCGGTAGCAAAGTTTTGCTGACATAAAAGATGGGGAGGTGCTTGATTCCTTCAGCCCGGACAAGCACCGCACTGACTGCATGTTGCGATACGGCCAAATAAAGATAGAGTTCTTCTCTAGGCTCCGGTGTGACCAACAATGGCACTGAAGACAGATACTCCTTGAGCTCGACCAAAGCTCGGTCACACTCTTCATCCCAGGAGAACTTTGATTTTAAGGACTGAAAGAAAGGGCGGCAATGATCTGATGACTGGCTTATAAATCGATTAAGCGCGGCGGCCATTCCGGCCAGATGCTGCACGTCTTTCGCCGAGCTAGGCTGTTTTAACTCTTACACGGCTTGGATTTGTGTAGGGTCTGCTTCGATACCTCGGTTCGTGACTAGGAATCCCAAAAAAATTTCGGATCCCACGCCGAAGGCATACTTAGACGCATTCAGGCGTAGCTTGTGCTTTTTGAGAATGGTGAACATCTCGGCCAAGTCGGACAAATGATCTACCTGATGCCGGCTTTTAACCACCATATCATCAATGTAAGCTTCCATTGTCCGGCCCAGCAAAGGAGCAAACATCTTGGTCTCCATCCTCTGAAAAGTTGCCCCGGTGTTCTTCAAACCAAAAGGCATGACTCGGTAGCAGAAGAGTCCCCTTGGTGTAGTAAATGAGGTGATTTCTCGGTCGGGGCCATGCATGGAAATCTGATGATAGCCGCGGTAGGCATCCAAGAAACTTAGCCTGTTATGTCCAGCCGTCAAATCCACAAGCTGGTCAATTCTAGGTAAAGGAAAGCTATCTTTCGGACAAACTCGGTTGACGGTCTTGTAATCAACGCAAACCCGCCACTTCCCATTCTTCTTCGGTACCACCACTGTATTTGAGATCCACCGAGGATAGTGCACTTTTTGAATTGCTCGTGCCTCCAGCAAATTCTTGACTTCCTCCGCAACTACCTCGGCGTGATGCAGCGCCAATCTCCTTGTTCGCTGAATGACTGGCTTGGCTCCGAGAAAGACATTGAAATGATGGCAAATAAAACTTGGATCGAGGCCGGGCATGTCATAAGGCGACCATGCAAAAACTTCGATGTTGGCCATCAAAAACTCAACCATTTCGGTCCGTTCTGTGGCTGTAAAGCTTGAGCCGAGCAAGAAGAACTTGTCCGGTGGCTCTGTATCAATTCGCACCTCCACCAATTCCTCGACAGCTTTGTCCTCGGCCTTGGTGCCCACATCATCCAAGACACCCTGGTCCTTCGGTCCCTCAATCATTTAAACAAATCCTTTGGCAGCCCGGCTCCCGTTGACTGCCACGAAGTATTGTTTTGACATGACTTGATCACCCCAAATCTCCTCGATTGCCCCCATAGCCGAGGGAAATCTCATTACTTGGTGAAAAGTCGATGCCACGGCTTGCATAGCGTGAAGCCACCCCTTTCCAAGGATCAAATTGTAAGTAGATGGCACCTGTAACACCCAGAACACCACCTGTTTGACCACGGATCCCGCTTTGACCGGCAGGATAATCTTTCCCAAAGGCCACTCCGGTTGTGAGTTGAAACCAACCAATGGCGATGTCGCCGGGGCCAAATCCGTATCTCGGAGCTTGAGCTGTTTGAAAGCGTCGTAGTACATGATCTCGACCGAGCTTCCCTGATCGATCAAGATCCGTTTGACTTCAAAATCTTTGACGCGGAGTGTAACTACTAAGGCGTCATTGTGCGGTGTCTGAATGCTCTCCAAGTCCCTTGAGGAGAAACTGATCACATCTTTCGCTTCCGTCTTCCCCCTCTTGAGCGCAGGCTGAACTGACAAAACTTCCCTCATGTGCTCTGCCTTCTTGATCATACCACGGAGCTCGCAAACACGCGCCGGTTCCACTATGCCGTGGATGACATTCACAACCCCTTGAGGAGGTGCATCTTGGTCATCCAGTCCCCGCGGATCAACTGGAACCTGATTTGCCTTAACGCCCACATCAATGTAAAGATCCAAGTGCCCGGCTGGGACTAGCTCTTCCAAGTGTTGCCTCAAAGGCAAACAATCCTCTGTTTGGTGGCCTCACTCCCGGTGAAATGTACAACGGTATTTCGGATTGAAGCCCTTCTGTCCATCGCCCAACTTAGTGGGAAACCGGACATACCCCTCGTCACGGATTTTGCTAAGTATGCGATAAATTGAAATCTTAAAGACCGTGGTGATGCCGGTCCTTGCTTTCAATCTCCTGTTTGCATCGGCTGCGTCATCCCGTGGGTAGTCATCCCGGTCATTTTGACGTCCTCTACCCCGGTTTTTCCGATTCGATCCACGGTCCGATTCCTCAGCGCGGTCAGTAGATCGGCTGGACTCCTATCCGACTGTATGCACTTTTCCAACCTTCTTGTCTGTTGCTGCCGGAACTGACTTCGCGGTAGACGCCGACACATTATCCTCAACTCGAATATGCTCATTGATGCGTTGCATGAGTTGGCCCATGGACGTCGGCTGGTGCATGGTAAGCGAGTCCCGCAGTCTATGTCCAACCGGGAGACCACGCTTGTATTGCGTGATTGCAAGGTTGATCGGGCAATCCAAGGTCTCGTTGAAGGTCTCCCAATACTTGGAGTTGTATGCCTTCAGTGTGTCGCTTGGTTCCATCTTGACACTTAGTAAGTGATCGACTTCCTTTGGTGTTTTTGTGTTGGTTTTGAAGCGCGTCACAAAGGCTTCAGCCAACTGATGCCACCTTTGTATGTTCCCTTCCGGCAACCTCTCGAACCACTTCAAGCCCAGCTCGCCTAAACTTGATGGGAAGATTAGGCACATAAGTCCATCATTTCGCCTATGTCCGGCCATAACCTGTCAGAAGTGGCTTACATGCATGTAAGGATCGGTTTTTCCGTCGTAGAGTGTGAACTTATGCTGGTGGAAGCCTGCCGGAAGCGGTGTTGTTTCTATTTCCAGGGAAAAAGGGGTGGCGCTCAGCCTGGCCAAGTCTGTATCTACAAAGAGTGGCGCTGCTTGGCGGGGTGGAGGCATTCCGACCTCCTCGCTGGCGTGAACCCCATAGGATAGCCGTTGAAACGCCGGCACCCTTTGAGCTTCCCGCCGGCGAGCTCGTTTCTTCAAGACTGCCCGCAAATCCTCTGAGTGAGCGGAATATGAGTACCTCGACGTCGTCACCGGACGCGAGGGCTGGTAGGTGCTATCCTGCGCGCTGGAATTTTCTACGCGCACACCTGAATCACCAACCTTGTAACTTCTGGTAATGAAAATAGATGGAGTGTGTCGCTAACTCTGACTGCCTGAACGGCGGGATGGGTTGCGCTCACTGTGGTCTACCACTCCATCTACACCCTTCCCCTTGACATGCCGCTTCAGCTCCTCCATCTCCCTTGCCATTCGCCGGATGACAGCGTCTTGGTCCCATAACTTGTGTTCCAGACGTCGGGCATGTGATTCTCTCCGCCGCCGATGACCGTTTGGACTTCGTGAATGACCATAACTTCTTCCGCGCTTATCCCGCGCGTCTCCTGACTGTCCTCCGGTGGGTGTCTCCAAGTCCGCCATTGGATAGATGGCGGGAGGTCCTTCTCTTCTTCGGGTGAACTCCGGGGTGGCTCCGTCTATGGCAGACAACGGAAACTCGTCGTTGTTCACCATGGACGGCGATCAGACGAGCCTAGAAGACAAGGTTTTGTCTGTCAAGCTTCCCACAGACGGCGCCAATTGTGCGGGGAGCAAATATTCAAGCAAGCCCGCACTCCTTTCTTCCAAGCTCCGCTTCTATCCATTCACCTGCGAGCAAATAACAGTGAGCTACCCGGCGGTGTGTGACCGGAAAAACCCTCCGACGATCAAGTTAGCCCACACCTCAGGATAGAGAGAGAGATGAGTGTTTGAGTGTAAGAATTTCCTTACAAAGTGTTCCTGTATCGCGTATGGGGGGCGCAGACATGCTTATATACCCTTCTGCGCCGCAAATCTACTCCCATTGGTCTCTCGACACGTGGCTCTGTTATCCCATCTGTCAGCACAAATCTTGCTATACATCACCTAACCCAACTGCCAGCCCACTCTGCTGGGAGCACGGCAGCCGGGCAACATTATCTCGGCTATCAACGGCCATACTGAACATGCCCAAGTGCAGTTGATGTCGTAGTTTCCTACTACCGGGCTTAATTCCAGCCGTGCTCAACTGTATTCCGGCGAAGCTGAACTGGAGATTGGTAACGCCGGTTCGCCAAAGACCTTCTCGGCCAAGCTCCAAGCACAGGCCTTCCTATCGGGTTAAGGTGCGTGCATTACAACCTTGCAACGCGTGAGCCGGGGAGCCTCATCTAGACTGTTCCTCCACTTGTCCGGTCTTCGCGGAATCGAGATCAGATAACTCGGTTCCACGTGGGCTTTGCCATTACCGAGCAATATCACGGCCTGATCTTGGAGCCCAATACCTCGGCCCAAATCTGTTCGGCTAACGTCACGGCCCAATCCCAAATCATAAATCTCATTCTCAATAGGTAGGATCATTTCACTATTATCCAATTTCTAAATTAATACTCTTTGTAGTTATTCAGTTATTAGAGTTATATTAAATTTTATTTTATTTTTCAAGTTTAATCTTAGGAAAAATTAGGGATACATCACCTTACATATTTGTGTAAAAATTTTAGGACACTGAAAATTAGCTCACTAGTTAGATGGGTTGGGCTTCTCTCATGTTATGAGAGGCTACTACAAATCTTATTTCGATAATTTAAACCGTTCATTTTGTAAGGCCTTCAATGTATATTATTCATGAAAAAAAATTAATTCAATCTAATAGTCATAACTTTTTCATTTTATTGCATTCGTCTTCGAAAAAAATGGACGCCAAATATATATTTGAAATATACCATCTATTTTTTTAGAGACAAATGCAAAAAAATAAAAAAGTTGCGATTATCGGATTGATCTAAATTTTTTCATAGATGACACACACTGAGGGTCCTACAAAATGAATAATTCAGATCATTGAAACGAGACCCATAGTAAAACCTACGGGCCCTTCAAATTCTTGAATGTTGAAATCTCAATACGAGAGAAACCCAACTCTAATTAAATTCCCTAAGATTTTAAATTTTAATAAAATAAAGAGGAAGTTTAACAAAATGGTCAAAACTACTCCAAACCCTAGAATTTGAAATCTTATTCAGTAATTTTAGTCTAGTTACTCTGAGAGCATAGTTGCATGATATTTTATATTATTATAGTTGCTGAAAAAAGTGAAGTATTATAATTTTGTATTGGGTGATTGAAAAATATGAGGGGATATGTTAAATGATAATTGGTGAAGAAGTATGGATACGTTGTATTGCATGAGTACCTAATAATTTTCTTGATTGGATAGGTAAAGAGCTTACTTATTGCTATAATTTAACAATGAATATCCTTAAAATGTTTGACTTCAACAATCTTGCTCTAATAGTATAATATATTTTTTTTTCAACTTTTCTCACTAAATATTAAATCAAAATACCATATGTGAATCCCTAGAGGAGAGATAGACACAGAGTTTTTAGCTATAGGTAAACCTTATGCTATATTTGACACAAAGGGTTCGTTTGGGAAGTGGATTGTCTTTTTAGCTTTTTGGCTCTAAAAAGCCTCGTTTAGAATGGGATTTTTAGTTTTTTGGACTTTTGTAAGAGAAAAAATATAATAACTATGGGTTGAATTTTCTTATTGAGCTAAAAAACTTATTTTGTTTTTTTGTAATTATTTTAGCCAAAAGGCTTGAAGCTTTTTCTTCTCAAACGAGCTATGGATAATATATAGCAAGCCGAATGCTTTACCATTGGAGTATAAATTTAGAAACTTTAAGATAAAATATAGCACTAGCATGTAATATAACACACCATTAGAGATGTTCTAAGTTTTTCTATTAAAATTTTTGATTATATTGGTTCTATATTTGCTCTTCCTTTCTTTCTGTAATTATTAAAGGGTCCTGTTATGGTGTGCAACCCCTTAAGGTTGCACACCATATGCAACCAACACAAAAGGTGTAAATGGAAGGTGTAAACATCAAACAGAACAGCAAACAGAAAGGCGTAAGTGTAAGGTGTAAGTTGCACACTTAAGAAAAGTCTATTATTAAATTCTCCTGAGTATTATTCCCCCCCCCCTCCTGAGTACCTAATAATTTTTCTGATTGGATAGGTAAAGAGCTTACTTATTGCTATAATTTAGCAATGAATATCCTTAAAATGTTTGACTTCAACAATCTTGCTCTAATAGTATAATATTTTTTTTTTCAACTTTTCTCACTAAATATTAAATCAAAATACCTTATGTGAATCCCTAGAGGAGAGATAGACACAGAGTTTTTAGCTATAGGTAAACCTTATGCTATATTTGACACAAAGGGTTCGTTTGGGAAGTGGATTGTCTTTTTAGCTTTTTGGCTCTAAAAAGCCTCGTTTAGAATGGGATTTTTAGTTTTTTGGACTTTTGTAAAAGAAAAAATATAATAATTATGGGTTGAATTTTCTTATTGAGCTAAAAAACCTATTTTGTTTTTTTGTAATTATTTTAGCTAAAAGGCCTAAAGCTTTTTCTTCTCAAACGAGCTATGGATAATATATAGCAAGCCAAATGCTTTACCATCGGAGTATAAATTTAGAAACTTTAAGATAAAATATAACACTAGCATGTAATATAACACACCATTAGAGATGTTCTAAGTTTTTCTATTAAAGTTTTTGATTATATTGGTTCTATATTTGCTCTTCCTTTCTTTCTGTAATTATTAAATTCTCCTGAGTATTATTTATTCCCTCCGCCCCCCCTCCCCCCTCCTGAGTACCTAATAATTTTCCTGATTGGATAGGTAAAGAGCTTACTTATTACTATAATTTAGCAATGAATATCCTTAAAATGTTTGACTTCAACAATCATGCTCTGATAGTATAATATATTTTTTTTCAACTTTTCTCACTAAATATTAAATCAAAATACCATATGTGAATCCCTAGAGGAGAGATAGACACAGAGTTTTTAGCTATAGGTAAACCTTATGCTATATTTGACACAAAGGGTTCGTTTGGGAAGTGGACTGTCTTTTTAACTTTTTGGCTCTAAAAAGCCTCGTTTAGAATGAGATTTTTAGTTTTTTGGACTTTCGTAAGAGAAAAAATATAATAATTATGGGTTGAATTTTCTTATTGAGCTAAAAAACCTATTTTGTTTTTTTTGTAATTATTTTAGCCAAAAGACCTGAAGCTTTTTCTTCTCAAACGAGTTATGGATAATATATAGCAAGCCAAATGCTTTACCATTGGAGTATAAATTTAGAAACTTTAAGATAAAATATAGCACTAGCATGTAATATAATACACCATTAGAGATGTTCTAAGTTTTTCTATTAAATTTTTTGATTATATTGGTTCTATATTTGCTCTTCCTTTCTTTCTGTAATTATTAAATTCTCCTGAGTATTATTTATTCCCCCCCCCCCCCCCCCCCATTTTCATGCAGTATTGTGTTGATTCTTGTGCTGCACATCGTCCATTTTTTAGTTTTTGATATTATCAAAGGTATAAATTTTTCTCCCACACAATTTTTCTTTATCCCATCTCTTTGATTACTCATAATTTTTTTTTTAATTTTTTTTCACAAAGCTATTTAGCTTGTTTGATTTGGATTTTCAAGATACACTTTTCAAAAAATTGAATCTTTTTATTTTTCGTATTTTTTATTTTCACTGAATTTTTTAAATATTCTAAGCAATTTTTATTTTTATTTTTATTTTTAGATACACCTAACATAAAATACACTTAAAAGTATAATATTTGTGAAAAAAATATTTAGAAAATTCACTAAATATCAAAAATACAAAAAAAAAAAAAAGAATTCAGTATATTTTTCATATTTTTATGTATTTATTAATTTTTTAGAATATTATTTTTACAAATATTTTATTTTTAGATATATTTAAGTAAGGTGCATCTAAAAAAATAAAAAAAATACTTAACATTTTAAAAATATTCACTAAATATAAATTAAAAAAACACGAAAAACAAAAACTTTAACTTTCAAAAAATTAAAATTAAACACACTGAGGCACCGTTTGGAAAGAAGGTTTCCAGATTTTTTTGGTTATTTTAGCCACAAAAAATAAAATAGGTTATTTTAGTCACAACAAACAAAACATCACATCTAACCCATAATTATTACACTCTTCTCTCACAAAAAAAGTCAAAAAATCATTCCTAAACCAAGCTTTTTAACCCAGACTAAAATAGTCAAAAAAATTAAAAAATCAAAAAACCAACCCAATTCTCAAAAAGAGGCTGATTATTTTCTTTGATCCGTTAGTTATTTGGTCTTTGGTAAGCGTTGGGTCTTCTACTTATGTTTGATGTCTACGTTTTTGGAAGCATTTGACTGTTTATGTGAACATAGAAACACTAATAATAATGTTATTTTTGTGTGGAGAAATAAACTCAACTTTAGAAAATTTCAAGGAGTCAATTAATATTTCACAAAGAATAACTTTGACAATATCAAAATTTAGAAAATTTCACGGGGTTAAGGTTTCACTGAGAACTTCTTGATTTACATGGGCAAAGTTTGGATTTAAAACTTTGGTGATATTAAGGTCTCTTTTGAAAAGTAACTTATAAATCAGTTTATTAATTTTTTGACTTATTTAAATTATATTATCTTTTTATTTTTTGTACGTCTTTTTGTAATAAGTAAAAAAGTTAACTTATTTTGCAATTCCCAAAACAACCTTAAGCCTCAGGGAAAGACTATAGTACATACTCCTCAAAAGATGTGTACCGTATGTATTTTATAACTAAAGAAAAAAATGGTATAATTTCATATTTTCTAGCCACTTTTTTTGGCAAATTAAGTTGGATGAGATTGTTAGTAGGGGTGTAAATCTGGTTCTGCCCGGCTCGGCCCATGTTGAGTCTCGCGGGCTTCTGCTAAAATTCGGGTCACGAGCCAAAAAATTAGGCCTAGGCCCTAGCCCAGGCCCAGGGGTATTCGAGCCTTGGACGGGCTGGCCCGGTGGGCCTAGGCCTGGCCTCGGACTTGGGTGGACCTGACCATTTTTTTTTTTAAAAAATAATAATTTTATCGAAATTTTATTATTTTTCACTAAAAAAGATACTGGGCCTCAGGCAGGCCGAGCCTTGAGTGGGCTTTAATCAGGCTAATGGGCAGGGCCGAACTTCAAAATGATAGCCCAAGCCCAGGCCCAAGGGCTCAGGCTTGGCTCGAGCCTAAACGGGCCGAGCCCACCCCGGACCGCAGGAGGGCTTTGGGGCACCCACTGGCCGCGGACCATTTTTACACTCCTAATTGTTAGTAAGAGGATGGTTAGTGAAGAGATTGCTAATGTAAGGGTTGTTAATGATGATGTTAAGTAAAAATGTGTTTGTTTTGATGATAATATGGGAGATAGATAGTGATAGAATTGTTAAATTATTTTTATATAAAATAAATAAATAAATTATTTTTATGTTAAAAAAAACTAAAACAAATATTAAAACAAACAAATGCACTTGGTAAAAAAAAAAAAAATTTAAAAATAGAATTTTTATATAAAATAGATTCAATCATTTCATAATTTTTTTAATCCCATCCAAAATCCAGCCAAACTAATTCCGTTACTGAAGAGGATTACTAAGCTGCTTGAACTATTAATCCGGCCTCCCATTCCACTACCAAACATGTTGTAGGTGAGACCTACAGCCATGGTAATCCAATCCGATCACTGATGGTGTGAAACAAACATGACCTCTAAGCCATAACTAAAATAAATAAATAAATTATAACCAAGCACGGCATGAGGCATAATCAAACATCACATGAGTGATAACTAAAATAATAATATAACTAAAGAAAAAAATGACATAATTAAAAGTACAGAATCTTTTACATTTCTTACAATTTTTCCCACAGTGCTCTTCTAAAATATTTTATTATTCCTTCAAATATAATAATAGACTAAGAGATATTGAGCCATGTAGATGGTTTGATCAATTATATTAACTTAATATTATCATCCGTCATATAAAATAAAATATTTTATTGTTATAGTTTTTTTAATGAAAAAAATAGAACTAATTATTTTATATAGATTATCTATTATTTATAATTTAATTATTTTATAAAGTAAAACTTTGTTGAGTGTTTAATGTTAAAACTTTCAGTAATTTTTTTTCTCATAATTTTAACATTGAAAATCTGATCAATTATCGCCCATATTTTTGTCTACTAACTAGGCTTTTGGGATTAACTTTTTTAGTAATTTTTTTCCTACTTTTTTTCATCTTTAGTGAACTATTTTTTTTTTTATAAAAATTTCAAATTTTTTTAAATATTTAGTTTATACTTGACTAGACAAACCAAAAAATGAAAAAAAAAAAAAATCGGTTGAAGGAAAAAAAAAAAAAAAAAAAAAAAAAAAAAAAAAAAGTAGTAAAAAGCAGTTGACTTTTTTTAACTTTATTTTTAGTGAATTTTTCTTTAATTTTTGATTTTTACGTTTTAATTCTTATACACTACACTAACCGGAAAAATATAAAAATTATTAAAAAGATTATATTAAAGACAAAAGAGTTAAAAAGAAAATGATACTTTTTTTAATTGGATACCAAACAAAGATTAAGGCCTATTTTGAAAAGGTGATCTTTTAGCAAAAAAAAAGTCAAAAAATTACTTTAAAAAAAGAAAAAAAAGGTCTTTTTCTCGTTAATTATTTACACATTTTTTCATGAAAAACCAAAAAAATTACTTAAAAGATCAATTCTCAAAAGTTTATTTTAAGTTTTTGTTAAAAATTGGCATCTTAAAATATTATTTTAAAACATAAAATTATGTGAATTAGTCAATCGTTCTTCAATGGTAAAATAAATTTTATGAAAAGTTGCATTTTTTAATAATTAAGAATAGAATTTGATCACTAATTAATAGATATGACCCAAAAAAAAACTAACTTAACTGATCACCGATTTTATTGGGATTTGATTGGAATAAGGTTTAGATGTTCATACCTACCATGCTATTGTCTCTAATCACAAAATTCTTAATCACATTTTTTTTTAATTATCTAAATGAGTAGATATACACAAATACTTTAGTACAATTTTCTTTATATTACAATTAAAAAATTCTAAAATAAACATAAATCAATTTTTCTAAACCACATTTTAAATTTTTATTTTTTATTTTTTATTTTAAGTTTCATTGTATGCACAAGTTCAATGTGAGGGTTTTATATTATTAACAACAAAAATCAGAATGCTTGGATTGTAGCAATTCCTACTCAAGCTCTGACTAAATTTAATTCGAGCAAGAAAATTTTTCTCTTAGTCCTCGCCAAATTTAAAATAATCTTAAGGCCATAAAATTTTATGAACTTAAATTACTTAAAGCTCTAAAATTTTACAAATTTAAATTACTTAAATTGGGCCAACCCAAGTTGCACCTCGGCTAGATCATAGGGTAAAATAGATGGGGCTCTAAATTTTAAGATTTAAAAATTCATGCAGTGTTAATAAATATTTTTATCATATATCTCAAAATTCAAAAATAAAAATAAATTTATAATCTAAAAATTCATAAAATATGAATATATATAATTATCATATATTTAGCCATGCATAGGGCGGGTCGAATACTAATATATACATATAGATATACATGTACTTTTGTATGAATATACAATTACATTAATTTTTCATTATGTCAAAAATGCTGCGACATGTTTACTATTAGGTCATTTATACTTTTATGCAATAATTGAAAGCACATTTTATGAAATGGAATTCGTAACACTACTGGCAAAATACTAACAGTTAAAGAGTCATTATCGACTCTTTTAGAATGTTTCAGGCCATTAACTACATATGTTGAATAATTTAGAAAACTTTGGAAAGATTTAAAAAACTCTATAAAGACCTAGAGAAGATTTAAAGATTCTAGAATATCGTACAAGGTTTCGGAACATTAGAGAAATTTGTAGAAATTTAGAGAAATCTAAAAAGTTTTGAAAGGTTCTAAAATATTTTAAAGAAGTATAGAAAGTCCTACTATATACTAGAATAGTTTAGAGAGTTTTAGAGTATAATGAAACTATGAGTGTATGATAGAATATTCTATAGGCTTAATAATAGCCCTTAGATCAAAATGATCCTACCCATTCATTTGAGGAGTTGGATGGCTATATAAAGGGAGGTGATCTCATTTGGAAAGAATAACAATAAGATGGAGTCAAGGCCACGTTTGTTTGGCTCCATAAGATGGAGGAGGCTGAGTACGGTGAGATTGAGTAAGGAGATCATTAATATTATGGAATTAGGTTGGAAAAGTGTTTGTTTGTATGCCATTGGATTAGTAATATTATAAATAATATTTAAAAAATTAATATATTTTTATTTTTAGTATTTTTTTAATATTATAATTTTTTTGTACTTTTTAAATCCACTAAATTTAGAGACACTTAAAAAAATATAAATTTTGAGTAAAAATCATTTAAAATTTTCTCTAAATATAAAAAAAATTCGTATTTTTTCAGTATTTATTAAATTTTTTAAATATTTTTTTTCACAAATAAATTATTTGAAAAAAATAATATTAAAAATATTTTAATTCATCTTATTTAATAAACTAAACAATGCAACTTTTGAAAAAAAAACAAAAATAAAATAAAACTTTATGAAATATCAATAATACCATTCTTATACATTCTTATTTGATGTAGGACAAGGAATATATTTAGGGATGACCATTTTAGTCCGATTCGCGGGGGCTTGCCCATATCCACCCGAATGGGGTAGATTTTACCCGTCCCAATACTTATGTGGGCCGAGAGTAGATTATGTTTTGGTCATCCACAACGGGGGCGGGGAATGGCAAACCAATTCCAAACCCGCCCTGTGGCCATCCCTAGGTATATTGGTCTTTTAACCATTAATCATCTCATTCAATTTCTAATCCCAACCCTCTCATGGTTGTTAGTCCTATCAATGGGACCAGAGCGATAATTAATCCCCTCATTCATGTTCCTAACCAAACACTCTTTTATGTGGTTCTCACGGACTATTAGTACGATTCCCTCCCCAAAAAGGCAAACAAATATGGCACTTGGGAAATAAATTTATTGATGGGTCAACTGTATTGGACTCTAGGGATAACTTTGATTCTTTTCCAGCTCCTTCAAATCCTGAAAATCCTTATGAGAAGGTAATGAAGTAACTTTTGTACTAAAGGAGTAGAAGGATTGTTCATAAAAAATTTTAACTAACTTTTTTAAATGTAGGCAAATAACAAAAAAATGAAAGCACAAATTGCTGTTGTGAACTATCAGAAGTATGAAATGCAAGTAGAGATTTATTGGGTAAGATGTTCAAATTTTATGTTGGGGGTTAAGTTATTACTATTTTGACAGTCTTTCAATTTTAATATTCACTTGTAGAAAGATTTGAGACATGTAGGAGGAAAAAGAGACAAGACTTAAGAAGTTCAAAAAAAAAAGAGCAAAAGATGGACAAGATGAAATCGAGTTATTAGGGATGGCAATAGGAAACCTACCCTATGGGTACCCATGGAGACTTGACCCAAATACATGAAATTTTTCATTTTTTTTTTCTTACCTGTTGGGTCAATTAAGTGGTGTTCTTTAAATATCCATCGGGATGGGTACCCGTTTATTTTCTCCATATGTTTTCACTACCCTGTTTAGAACTAGGGTTCTCATTCTCACTCTCTCTCATCCTCTTACTCTAGCATCAGCGATTTAGGATGGCGATGATCTAGCGGTAGCAATCTCCATTGTCGCTTATCACGGTGGTTCTTCGGTGTGGTGAGTTTCTGTCTCTCGTGCTCTCTTTCTCTCTTGTTCTCTTTCTTTCTTTTGCTTCCTGAAATTAAAGACTGATTTCATTGATTTGTTGTTGAATTGTACTGTCTCAATCACAAAAGACTGATAAATTGTCATGATTATACATGAAATCCCTCAACAATTCAACAATTTTTACATATTTCATACCCTTACCTTAACAACATGTATACGTCTTATGTATTTATATATATATATATATATATGTATATGTGGTGCACTGAAATCACCTCAATAATATGTTCATGTTTTTTCATTGAAGATCTCAGCTGTTTGACAAAATACTTAAATGGGTGTTTTTTTTTTTAATTGAAAACTTTGAAATGCTGTTTTGTTTCATTGAAGATCTCAACTGTTTGACTAAATGCCTAAATGGGTTTTTTCTCTTCTTCTTATGTTTCTTTTTTTAGGTTTGAACTCAAATACTTTGATCCTTTCCTTGTGTTGGATGAATTCTCTAGTAGGCCTCTCTGTTTTCCTCTCTCTCTCTCTCTCTCTCTCTCTCTCTCTCTCTTGATAATGAGGACTCTGAGTTTGTTCCAACTAGTTTTCAAAAAATCTTGTAACCCATTCCACGCATATCGGGTAATTATTGGGCATAATCATAAGTGGCTAGGAGTGAATTATGTGTTTTATGGGATTTGAACTCTAAATATGTTCCAACAAGTTTTCGGTAAATCCAACATCTTATTCTACACAAATCAAGTAATTATTGGATACATAGTGGCTTGGAGAGAATAATTTTTTTTATGAGATTGGACATATTCTTCTCATTACAACTTACAACTAAGCTTTCCACTCCACTAAACTCTTTGGTTCTTTTTATGATGTTTATCTTATATTTGTTTCATGTTTAATAAATCTTTGAATGTTTGTTTGGTGATATTGCAATTTCTGCACCTACTGGGTTTCCTGATCATCCACATAGAGGTTTTATTATTGCCCTTTTTTCAAAAAAAAAAAAAAAAAAAATTCTCAAAAAATGTTAGATACCCTGCAAAAATATCACAAATAGTACCAAGAAAATGAAATGTTTGATTCTGATTTTAGTTCACCATACATTTTATTTTCTGAGCACATTTTGGGAAACTAGGAAAATTATTAAAAAGGTGGAGCCAAAATTGAAAATGATTATTCGTTTTAAATTTTCGTAGGCATCTGAATCAAGCTTGACTCATTGCAACTTGCGATTGCTTAGAAGAAAGATTCTTGTAATAGTTCAATATTACGGAGTATTTGTATATAACTAATTTATGTTTCTTTTAATTGGCTTTATGTTCTCCAGGATTTTTAAGAATTGAAAATGTCTGAAGGTGGAGCAAACTCTCAAGTAAACCCTCAATCTAACTCCCAATTACTTGTTGATGGTTTATAACCATCAATATCGGTTGAGAGTGAGACCTCTCTACAATCACGGCCTCCCCTCCCAAATCAAAATGTCCTTGATGTAGATGATTCTGATTCTAGTTTAGCTATTAGAAAAAAAAACCCAAGTTTTGTATGGTAACACTTTAACTAGCAACTTTAACAAGGAGAGCCCGAAAGTTTCTTATACTTTTGAAGAAGACATTGCTAGGAGAGATCTTTCAAATGCCATAATCTTGCATGAATACCCTTTGTCTATTGTGGATCATATTGGGTTTAAAAGATATTCGATAGCACTTTAACCATTGTTTAAAGTACCTTATCAAAACACAATAACATGTGATATTTTAAAGATTTATGACAATGAGAATGAGAAGATAATGAGATTGGTATAGAACAATCAAAAGTGGCAATCACAACTGATATGTGGACTTCTAGTAATCAAAAGAAAGGGTTCATGGCAGTCACGACACACTTTATTGACGATTGGTCATTGCAAAGCCGTATTTTGAGGTATATTTTTGCATATAAATTAATCTATGCTTTATTATAGATTGTTGTTGAATCATTTATCATATGCATTCTACCGAAAACATTTCTTGATATGCTTTTGGTGTTGAACAGTTACAATGGAAGCTATTCATAATATTTTGTTGATCGAAATTTTGTTTTAATTAGTCTTTTTTTTTTTTTTGGTGGTTAAATTGTCTGATATGTATCTTTTGAAATTGTTGGAAATGGTGTTTGGTCTAGGATTATAGTGCAAATTATGGATGGGATCTAGTGAGTAATAATTTTGATTATTATTCCTATAATATGTTTCTTATGGAGATTATGGATTTGTTGTTATGCCTAGTCCATGGGCTTGGTTGTTTGTTATATGTAGGATATCATTGGTGTGGTGTCTAAGTCCTTCATGATTTTAATCTGATAACTTTATTTATTTATATTATGGTTTATTATTTTAGGTTCATTTATGTTACAGGTCTACACACAAAAGAAGTTCTTTGTGATACTTTGCTCAATTGTTTGATGGATTGGGATCTTGATAGAAAAGTATTTGCTATCATTGTTGATAATTGTTCCACCAATGATGTGATGACTAACATTTTGTTGGATAAATTGGATAGTAGTTCTCTTCTGTTGGGTGGGACTTTGTTTCATATGCGTTGTTGCATACATATTCTCAATTTGATTGTCAAAGATGGATTGAATGTGATAAGAATAGGTGTAGAGAAAATTTGGGATAGTGTAGCTTATTGGACAACAACTCCTAAAAGAGTAGAAAAATTTGAAGAAACAACTTGTCAAGTAAAAAATTTGAATACTAAAAAGATATGACTTGATTGTGCAACTAGGTGGAATTCAACATACTTGATGCTTCAAACTGCCTTGTTGTATAAAGATGCATTTTATCGCGTGAAATATAAAGAGACCCAATATACAACATTGCCAAGTGAGGAGGAGGGGCAATTTGCTACAGAAATTTGTGGGAGGTTCAAGATATTTTATAAAGCAATTGAATTGTTTTCTGGAACTAAATATCTCACGACCAATGTTGCTTTTCCAAATTTATGTGAGATTAGGATAACAATCTCTTAATGACTCTATTATTCAATTGAGGTGGTTTGATCAATGGCATAAAAAATGTTGGAAAAGTTTGATAAATATTGGATTGTTACACATGGTCTTATAGGAGTTGCTGTTGTATTTGATCCTAGGTGCAAACTTAGTGTGTTGGAGTTTTATTTTGATAAACTTTATAGAGATACAACTGAAGAAGTTGTGAAGATTTGCCAACTTTGTTATGATTTGTTGCAAGAGTATCAAAGAAAACTTAGTTTGGGGATTGGTGCTAATGTTGAATCTTTTATGAGTTCAAAATTTGGGGATTCAGAGGTAGTTTTAGATTATGATTTATTTATTAGTAGAAAGAGAAGAAAAAACGTTAACAATGTAATATCAGAGTTGGACCATTATTAGAAGAGGATGTTGTGACAAGAACCCCCAATTTTGATGTGTTGACTTGGTAAAAATCAATTGCATCAAAGTATCCAACCTTACAAGAAATAGCTAGAGATTTTTTTAGCTATTCCGGTATCCACTCTTGCTTCTGAGTTTGCATTTAGCACTAATGATAGGTTGGTGAGCCCGTATTGGAGTAGACGTTATCCAGATACTTTGAAAGCATTGATGTCTGCACAAAGTTGGTTGTGGACTGTAGAGATGCGAGGTACTTAAATAAATTAACATATAATTATTTTAAAAATAAATATATTTTATTGAATAGTCTTGATGTATGCCGAAAGGTACCACATTGAGGCCACTTAGGTTACATTTTTTGTCTTTTAATTTTATTTATTTGGTGGAGATGATGTGTTTCGTGCACTTGTATTGATTTGACAGGAAATATGAAAATTCAATCAAAAGGGGGCGTGAAATCAGATTCTCCGAGCGAGACGTGAAAAATCCGAGTCCACTAGCCCACCGCACGTGCGGCCAAGTTTCACCGCACGTGCGGCCCACCACCGCACGAGCTGCCCAAACCACCACACGAGCGACCCACCTAGGGACGCGTGCATGGACTTTTTGGTCTATTTTGCTCCGAATAAAAGACAGAAAATCAGTCACAGTTAGGGTTCGAAAATTGAATACAAAAAAGAGGGAGGCTAGGGTTCCAAAGGGGGAGACACTACCAAAGCTTGGAAAACACTTCCATGGGGGATTCTTCTTCATCTTCTTTCTCTTTCCACTCCTCCATGAGTGGCTAGTCGTCTTTTCTAGGGTTTTGATGAAACCCTAGCCATGTAATGGAATTTTTCACGAGCTTTCATTGTAACTTGGTTTGAATGAATGTATGGTTGTTTTAGAAGTTTATAAATAATTGTTTCGTTCTTCACTTCAAGCATTTTTACTCTCTGTGATTGTTTAATGTTTTCCATACATTAGTATTCTTTGTGTTTGTATTCAAAGTACGAGACGCGTCATACTATGAGAGACGGGTCGTTTTGCTAACATAGTTTAGAGCAAACGACTCGTACTACTCGGGATGATTCGTGCCTGTACATTGAATGCAACAAACCTCTTGATCAATATTTCAAACTTGTAGTTTTGAAATATTTGATAATTCAAACCGAATTGCGATTGATGGTTGATGTTAAGTCTCATTCATGTGGTTAGTGGTGAATTCTCTACCCTAGGAATTTATTTTTTTTTCTCGAAAATTAATATCTCAAACCCTAGATTTTAATATTCTTCAATTTTATTTAATTGCTGTTTAGGTATAGAATCAATCTTATCTTTTTAATCAAAATTAATTTAGGAATTTTGCGATTGAATTAATTTAATTTCACAATAGTCCCTATGGATCGATACCTGGACTTGCCATTATTCTGATTGAATTTGGTATAGTTTAGTATTTAATTTTGGTGTGTTCAACGACCCATCAATACTCGCGGTTTGGAGGTTCAGTTGCAGGCAAAGAAATTTTAAATTTGCCATCCATCCGCCAGATTAACAGATTAAAAAAAATCAATTCGTAATCATCCGCTCGTCATCACGCATCCATTCAAATGCGACGAATCGATTTTAACGGATCAATATATGCGTGGCTCACCCCTAACTCGAGCGGAGAAACTATTACGGAAACTGAAAGATCAAACTACGCTCTAATTCTGTAATTTGCAAAACCCTAGCAAGAGAGGGCTTTTGTTTCTGGACCTGGAGGAGGAGGAGGAGGAGGAGGAAGAAAAGCAATGATGGTGCCAATTGCTTCTGCAACTTTTCCATTAAAGCAACTGTTTCCAATTTATAGTTTCACCAATACTATGTCGAAAGTAATCACTGCTAATCCTGAAAGAACAAGCTTTACTCTTCCTGTTGCTGAAGATCGCCCAAACGTGAGTAGAATTTATGCCTTTGAGTCGAATCGGGTCTCTTATTCGCCGAGGAATCAAGCACTTTGGGAAGATCCCGATGACGGTACCGGCAGTGAATACGACGATGACAATGAAGAAAATAACTTGGATTTTGAGAGAGAATGGGAAGAAGAAGATGAAGAAGAAGAGAGTGTTTCTTCAGCTACTGCTTCTTATAGTGCCGATAAGCCCTCAACAACAACAGACATATCTGCCGAGGATCTTCTGAAAGGTTTTTCATCGCCTTCTCTTTCTTTCTTTTATTATTTTTTTTAATGTTTTGGTTGAAATTCAGTTGGAGAAGTACTTTCCCATAGGTAAAACCAACCAACTTAGGCGAGCCATCACAAACTTTGCTCAAATGGATGGCGAGCAATTCCATGAGACGTGGGAAAGACTTAGAGACCTTCTCCAACAGTGTCCCCACCACCAAGTGCCTGATTGGCAACTTGTTCAAACATTTTATTATGGCTTAACTGAGCCACACTACCAAATGGTGGATTCGTCTTATGGTGGGACATTTATGTCTAAAAATGATGTCAAGGCATGGCAATTGTTTGAGAACTTACGTGATAATTCCATTCACTATGCCTCCGCAGCCCGGCAAGTCCGGCAACCCGTAGTTCGAGCCCCGAAAAGAGGGGGCATTTATGAGGTCGGGCAAAACCTAGAGTTAGCCCAACAAGTAGAGGCACTGTCCCGCAAGATAGACCAATTACGGGACATGCTCCTACCCAACATGATCAGCCTCAATTTCACGAGGCATGTGTTATTTGTGCGAGCCCTGCTCATGACTTGAGTGAGTGCCCTTCGGCATCACAATTTCCGGAGTTAGTCCAAGAGCATGTAAATGCAGCTCAAGGATTCTCCAACCCGGGTAATGATCCATACTCCAACACATACAATCCGGAATAGAGGAATCACCCTAACTTCTCATGGAGACTCCCTTCACAAGGCACTTTTTACAATCCTCCACCACCAAGGCAGAATTTCAATAATTTTGCCAACCAATCATCTTACTGACCACCGCAACCTTATAGACCCCCACAACCATACCGGTAACCTCAACCACAACCCCCGCCTGTTCCTCAGGGCAACTCTGCCTTTGAGACTCAGGTGTTGGAAGTTCTTTCAGAACTTAAGGGGTTAGCACCGATAGTTCACTCCCACACTCACTCTATTGCCAAGATAGAGACCCAATTGGGTCAAATGGCTAACAACATGAATCGGAGAGAGGAGGGAAAATTACCAAGTCAAACTGTGGCCAACCCTAAGGGACAATACGGGGCAGAGAGTTCGGGTGGGAATGGTAAGCAACATGAGCAAGTGCAGGCGGTGGTTGCTTTGAGAAGTGGTAGGGAGTTAGAGCCTCAGTCAGTTGCGTCTGATGCAACTAGAGTTAGGAAGGGTGACCATGGTGGTTCATCTAGTGAGAGTAAGGGTGAGGGGGAAACACTTAAGAGGGATGAGTTAGTCCCTAGCACTCCATATGTGCCTAAGGCACCCTTTCCCCAGTGCCTTGATACACCGTCCCCTTTTAATAAGAAGGCGGCATCTATGGAGGCAATGATGGAGGTCTTTAAACAGGTAAAAATCAACCCCCCTGTTGGAGGCGATTAAGCAAGTACCATCATATGCCAAATTTTTGAAGGACCTTTGTACGCAAAAGCGTAAATCTAGGACACATGTGTCCCAAAAGGTCTGACTCACGGAGCAAGTAAGCTCCATCTTGTTGAATGACACACCTCCTAAGCTTAAGGACCCAGGTGCCCCAACCATTGCATGCATTATAGGGGACCACTTCATTGATAGGGCCTTATTGGATTTAGGGGCTAGTGTTAATTTGTTGTTGTACTCTGTGTACGAGGAATTTGGGCTTGGTGAGTTGAAGCCCACTACTGTTACTCTTCAGTTGGCTGACCGGTCCCTCAAAGTGGCACGAGGCATGATTGAGGATGTGTTAATTAAGGTTGATAGGTTCTACTTCCCTGTTGACTTTTTGGTTTTAGATATGGAACCGGTAGCCAGTTCGAGGAAACAAATCCCAGTGATTTTGGGTCGACCTTTCTTGGCTACGGCCAATGCATGCATTAATTGTTGGACCAGAGTTATGGAAGTTTCATTTGGTAACATGCAAGTGAAACTTAATGTTTTCCAAGCATCACAACAACCTCATGAGAGAGAGGAGTGCTTATTAGTGGATGTTGTGGATGAGATTGTTGAGGAGGCTTTGCCCTCCATTCTTGTAGAGGACCCTTTGGAGGCTTGTCTAGCTCACTTTGGATTTGAAAATTTTGATATAGATGGGTCAATTGAGGAGGTGAATGTCTTGCTTAATTCTTCTTCTACACCGGATTTTCCTCCATGGAAAGCCCGGTTTGAGTCACTTCCTCCTCTGTCGAGAGAGCCTGCCACACCTTCTTTGGTCACACCACCTACACTTGAGTTGAAGCCACTTCCGGCCACACTCAAGTATGCATTTTTAGGGCCCCAAGATACTTTACCGGTCATCATTGCATCTGACTTGACTGCAGCGCAGGAGAGTCAGTTAATGAGTGTTCTCGTGGCACATCGGAGTGCTATAGGGTGGTCAGTGGCTGATTTGAAAGGGATAGATCCTGCTGTGATGCATGCATTATATTACACCTAGAGGAGGGACACAAACCTTCTGGTGAATGCGACGAAACTGAATCTAACATGAAAGAGGTGGTGAAGAAGGAAGGTTTTGAAATTGTTGGATGCGGATATCATATACCCCATCTCAAATAGAAGTGGGTGAGTCCCAACACAAGTGGTGCCCAAGAAATCGGCATCACTGTTGTTGAGAAATGAGGGAGGAGAGTTTAGAATCCCCCACCCGAGCCACACTGGTGGGCGAGTGTGCTATTGATTATAGGAGACTAATTCCTTCGACTTAGGAAGGATCATTTTCCCTTACCTGTTCATTGACCAAATCCTAGAGTGTTAGCGGGGCAGGAGTTCTATGTTGTTCTCTTGATGGTTTACTCGGGGTATTAACAGTCCTGGTGTAGCCGCTGACCAGGAAAAGCCATTTTACTATGCCCTTTTGGCACTTTTGCTTACAGGCGCAGCCCCCTTCGGGCTATGTAATGCACTGGCGAGACCTTTCAACGGTGTATGATGCCAATTTTCTCCGACATGGTGGAGAATTCTTAGAGGTTTTTATGGGATGACTTTTCGGTGTTTGGACCGTCTTTTTGAGGAATGCCTTAGGAACTTGACTAGAGCATTAGAACGATGTTACTGGGCAACCTAATCTCGTATATCGAGTGGGAAAAGAGCATTTATCGGGTTCGTGAGGGATAAGGTGTTGGACACATTTGTCCCTCGAGCGTAATAGAGGTGACAAGGATAAGGTTGACCTCATTGCAGGCCTTCCTCGCCACCCAATTCCATGCGTCAAATTAGGCTTTTCTTAGGGCATGCACGGTTTTACCATAGGTTCATCAAAGACTTTAGTAAGATATCACGTCCTTTGTGTAGTCTACTGGTAAGGACGCACCTTTTATCTTTGATGAGGCATGCTTAAAGGCATTTGAAACACTAAGAATGCCTTGACCACCGCCCCATCATGAAATCACCAGATTTGGCTTTCCTTTGAATCTGTGTGATGCCTCTGATTATGCTGTTGGGGCTGTGTTTGGCCAAAGGTCAATAAGACCCTATTGCTATTATACTATGCCTAGTGCACTCTTCTGGATGCACATTGAATACACTACCACCGAGAAAGAGTTGCTAGTTGTGTCTTCGCCTTAGACAAGTTCTGGTCATATCTCCTAGGTTCCAGGTCATAGTCTTACCGATCAACACCGCTTTGCGGTATTTATTATCAAAGAAAGAGACCAACCTAGAATTGATTAGATGGCATTTTGTTGCTTCAAGAATTTGACTTAAGATCGCCTGATAAGAAGGATCACGAGAATGTGGTGGCAGATCATCTCTCCCGAATCCTTGTTAAGTATAATAGTGACCCTTTATTTTGCTATGATTGTTCCTGACAGAACAACTCTTGAGCTGTCACAAGCGAGCCCCCGTGGTTTGCATATTTGTGAATTACTTGGCCATTGGGAAATTCCACTGAATTGGTCTAAGCAAGTACAAAGACCGATTCTTTTCGCAGGTTAGGTATTAACTTTTGGGAGGATCCGGAGTTGTTTAACTATTGCTCCGACCAAGTGATCCGACGGGGTGTGCCGGAGAGGAGGTGCATAGCATTCTTACATTTTGTCATTCTTCTGCATGTGGCGGTCATTTTAGTGGGCATAAAACGGCCGCCAAGATTTTACAGAGTGGGTTTTATTGGCCCACAATTTTTAAAGATGCCCATCAATTTTGTAGAACTTGTTTGCGCTGTCAGCAAATGGGTTCGATGTCTCGGCGTGACATGATGCCAATGTCCCCTATTTTTGTGGTAGAAATATTTGATGTTTGGGGGATTGATTTTATGGGCCCTTTCCCGTTGTCGTTCGGGTTTGAGTATATTGTCTTGGCAGTAGATTATGTGTCTAAGTGGGTGGAGGCAATAGCTACCCGAACAAACGATCATAGAGTGGTAATCAAATTTTTGCATGAAAATATCTTTAGTCGTTTTGGGTTTCCTAGAGCCATAATAAGTGATCAGGGTACACATTTTTGTAATCGGTTCTTTGAGTCGGTAGTTAAGAAATACTCTATCACTCATAAAGTTGGCACTCCATACCACCCTCAAACTAGTGGCCAAGTGGAAGTCTCAAATAGGGAGGTAAAGCACATAATTGAGAAAACTGTGAGACCGGATAGGAAAGATTGGTCATAACGGTTAATTGATGCATTATGGGCGTACCGTACTGCTTATAAGACACCCATTGGGATGTCACCATAAAGAGCGGTGTTCGGCAAAGCTTGCCATCTCCCGGTTGAACTTGAGCACCGAGCATTGTGGGCCATAAAGAAGTTTAACTCCGATATGGCCGCGGCTGGGCTCAACCATAAATTGCAACTCAATGAGTTGGAGGAAATCCGGAATGATGCATATGAGAGTTCGAGAGTTTTTAAAGCTCGGACTAAAGAATTCCATGACAAGTATATCAATAGGAAATCTTTTGAACCCGACCAAAAAGTGTGGCTTTTTAATTCAAAATTGGGACTCTTTCCGGGTAAGTTAAGATCAAGATGGGATGGCCCCTTTGTAGTTGTTGAGGCATTTATTCATGGCGCCGTTGAGGTGCGAGATCCAAAGACTGGCCACACTTTCAAAGTGAATGGCCAAAGATTGAAACCATATATAGAGGGGATTGGGAATGGAGATATGATTGAGTCCATTGCTTTGATGGACCCATTTTACTACGATTGATAGATTAATTTATTGTTCTCTTTTCTTTTCTTTCTTTGCTATTTTGTTTTTCTTTGTTCTCGTCATGCTATATTGCGTCTAGGAGACTTTAAATCCTCTAAAGGTGTAATTCCTTTGGTGTTTGCCGTGCCCGAACGGTATCTGACGGTCTGGTATAGCCACATAACCATGTTTGTAGTGAGTTCCTAGGAGACCAACTGAGACGGTGGAAACTAGAGTTCGAATGACAAAGCCTAGAACACAAAGGTTTGGGATTTCCAAGACTAGAGTCTGGTTTAAATATCCAAGGGTGTGGAGATTGCTTCAAAACTACCTCAGCTTGAACTCTGTATGGCAGCCCCATAGGTTGAGGTAGCTTTAGGCGCCTCGATTCTGGATACCGAATCAACCTAGTCTGTCACCCTGTTGGAGAATAGGGAAAGTTACAAACACAGTTAGGGAGAAAAGTAGTACCCGTGGTTTTCGCGTGAAGATTATACCTTTAGTGGGCATTCCGTATGTTCTTTTGTGCTATACTTATTCCAGATGTCAATTGAAGGTAGAAATGGTTAAGTAAACTTTGGGTTGTACTAGCCCGAAGGCTATAAACTACGCTGGGTTTTATTACCTGGGGGATTCTGAAGTGGCAACTTTATGCCATAACTTTGGTGCCTTTTGTTAGGTGTTGAGAGTTAGTTTTCCATTTTCTTGAAGCATGTACACTTGCGAGTGCTTCTTGTTTTTGTTAAACTATGCTGTTGCAATGTAGCAGAAAAAGGTCATTGCATGCGTGTGGGTGGAACCCAAATTTGAATCTAAGTGCCCCTTCCTTCTAACAGATTTCTTAAAGGGCAGGATCTTTCTGGTGTGCTTCCACGATCGTTGGCGAAGTTACCCTACCTCAAAACTGTGTAGGACGGTCTTCCATGTTTTTATTGTCTGTCAATTAGTTGTTATGCTTCCAATGAATCTGAAACACACTATTGTTTTCAGTGATTTCACTCGCAACTATCTTAATGGAACGATACCACCTGAATGGGCTTCTATCAAGTTGGAATATTTGTGAGCAATTTATGAACCCAACAGTCAGATTAATGAATACATTATGTGTACTTAGTTTTCTAGAAGTTACAAAGTGAAGCTGTTGTAGGTCTGTCACCGTGAATCGCTTATCAGGACCAATCCCGAATTACTTGGGAAACATTACCAGTCTCATCTATATGTATGCTCTCACTCTCTCTCCAGCCCACTCCCCCTCATGTGCACACAGGCAACCGGCCCCCCCCCCATTCCGGTTGGGAAAAAAAAAAAAAAAAAACCCAAAAGGTGTCCTTATCTATACACCAAGTTACACTCCCTCTCAATCTCAGATTCGTTGACTCACCCACTTTCCCAACTCTCTCTATCTTCCTCATCTTCATCATTCTTCTTCTTCTTCTTCTTCTCTCTCTCTCTCTCTCTCTCTCTCTCTCTCTCTGTCTTTCTCTCTCTCACAACCCCACACAAGCCCACTATCTTCTACCTTTTTCTTCTTCTTTCTTCTTCCTCCCCACCACCATCTCACCGCCGGCGTCCTATAACCCTCTCTATCCGTCGAATCTCCGGCCACCACCGTTTTTTCCGGCGAATCACCACTCTTTTTCTCTTTTTCCCCACTTTTTCAAGGTAATTTTTATGTGGCGTCTTTGATGTTGTTTTTTTGTTTATGTTTTTTTTTAAGATCTATTGTTCATTTTAAAAAAAAAAAAAAATTTCTTGGCCATGTTTGTTGCAAGTTGATCTTTCTTTCTTTTATTTTATTTTTATTTTTTATTTTTTATTTTATTTTATTTTATTTTATTTAGCCATGTTTATTTCCACGTAATAGTATAGTAACTTAGCCATGTTTAACTAGTTTGATTAAAAAATTTTTTTTTAAATAATTTGCAAATCTGGGCAAGAACACCATCGCCGCACGTGCGGCCCCCACTCGGCGCACGTGCGGCCCATGCCAGAATAAAAAAAAAAAATCAGAAATAAAGTTAATAATACTAATTTAGGTTATTTTTATTTCCTCCATTTGCTTAGTTTAAATAATTTAATTAGTGATTCTGGTTAGTTTAATTAGTTAGTGGATTATTTTTATTTTTATTGTGTTTGTTTAGTTAGTGATTTCATTTTTTTTAAATTTTTTTTTATATTTTTTACTCTATGATGTATTTGTTCATTTAATTATTAAGTAGTTTAGTTTTTTTTTTTTAATTTTATTTCATGAATTTTTCTTTCATTTTATTTGGTTTTCTTAAAAAAAAAACAAAAAAACAAAAAAAAAAATTAATGTTTAGTTTAGGTTATTTTATTCTATACTTTAGCCTCTTCTGTAATTTAGCTAGTTTATAGCTTAGTTTATTTTATTTTATTTTATAGTTTGGTTACTTTAATTTAATGTCATTTTTATTCATTTATTTAATTATTTTCGTTTTTATCTTTTTTTAAAAAAAAAAAAAAATTGGTGGTGTGAGGATGATCCGGTTTTGAATGATTTATGCCTACATGCTATTTCTGATGAATGTTCATATAATGGTTCCACATTTTTGGTTGTGTTGGTTGAACTATTTTGTGCAGATATGGCTTCATCATCCCGCCAAGCACCCAAACAGCCTCGCACTACCAACATTGCATTCAAGGATACGCCAACAGATGCTTGGGCCACCAAACCGGTGGTAGGTGATACATCCTTTGATATGGACTTCTTTCGTCGGCATCAAACCACTACATGGAGTATTCAACAACTTGAAGACCGGGGCATCCTGGGCATCTATACTGTCACTGAACCGGCATACCCGCGCATTGTGCGCCTCTTTTATCAGCATATGTATGTCAACGATGAGGCCCCGGGAGCTCTTTGCTCCATTGTTGACGGAGTGGAGTTAGTGGTCACTCCAACTTCAATTGCCGAGGTCCTCCACTGTTCCATGGACCCTATTAATGCAGAACAGTTCCTGGTATTCACTCGGGAACTCACCATCCCGGAATTGGTGACTGAGTTTTATGAGGGGCGTCAGGAGGATGATAACTGTACGAGCATCAGGCGGGCTAATTTACCACGTCGCCTTCTCTTCCTCAATGTGGTCCTGAAAAAGAATGTCATTCCTATTGGCTACAAGGAAGAGTGGAGAGGGGAATTCCTCCTTGCCTTGCATCGATTTGACCTCGGGTTTTGGATTGACATCCCTACCTTGATCTACAATCAGATGTATAGAATCCTAAATGAAGTCAAAATCCGCAATACATGGGGTAGTTCTACATGGGCCCTCTCTTTTGCCAACCTCATTATAGCACTCATAAAAGCCCAAGGGACATACCCACTGCAGGCCATTGAGGTTCAGCTTCTGCCACCCCTATTTTATGGTAGAACTCACTGGCGTCAAACCACTGCTCGCCTGCCGTCTCCACTAGTTCTTCCCGAGACCCCAGCAAATCCTAATGATGCCTCAGTTGAGCCTGCAGCCGCACCAGCGCCGGCACGACCGCCATTCCGTATGACGAGGGCGCAATATCAGGCTATTATGGATAATCAAGTCGCCCTTCAGCAATCTATGGTTGATCTCCGGAACGACTACCAGGCTGACCGAGATTATTCACGGGTGGCATTTGATGGGTATGAGCAGTCAGTTGCCTCTTTGCACACTGACTTCTATACATACCGGGATTCGAGTGGGCAACGGTTTGATCAGTTTGATCAGCGGTTTGATTAGCATGGAACTAGGGTTCATGATGAGGCGTTCGAGACTCGGACACTGATGCATGCCCTATTTGGGCAGCATTTCCCACCACCACCACCAGATCCACATCAGTGATTTCTATATATTTCCTTTATTTTCTTTCATTTCATTTTGTTTATTTTCTTTTCCTTTCTCTTTTATATGTACTTAAATAAAAAAAACAAAAAAAAAATATCGAAAACTGTGTTTGGGTGTCCTTGCCTCACTGGATGTGCGCCCATGATGTCTGGTAAGATCCTCTCTCTCATTTTACTATCTCATGTTTACTTGCTTACATTGAGGACAATGTTATATTCCAGTTGGGGGGTGAGGGTATTTGTAATAAGTATTCAAGATCTGTACTTGCTGCACTTGATTTGCACCACTTCACTTAATGTTTACTTTGTGCCAGTATGGTAATGATATGAACATATATTAGTTGGGGAACATAGTGGGCTTGTATGAAAAGGGTTTATTGGGTAAATACTCACATGTGATGTTTGCACTAGGATAGTTGTTTGTGTTTGTGGTATTAGTACACTTGTCATGAGTATGCCTTAATTCACATGAACACACTATCATAGCAGTGACCTCTTTATTATAATCCCTGGTGTACATCATTGATAATGGTTGAGGTTGCAGAAAAGAATAAATGAGTAGCCAAGATTCTCTCTAAAAAAAAAAAAAAAAAAACAAAACAAAACAAAAACAAAACAAACTTGACTTGTTTGGATTCGTAGCCTTTTCAGCTCGAGTTATTAAGCCCGTAGGGGTGTCTCTACACCTAGTGCCCTAAAACCGTCTGGTTTGGAAGTCATTGGCCCAATGCTTGTTACATGGGCTGAATAGAAAGCTTAATGGATCAGGACATTGCACAGTCTTTCATAAAATTAAAAAAAAAAAAATTGAAAAGCTTGGTTGCAACAGTTTAGTTCTTCTGTATATGTTGAGTGTTATTATGAGTTACACTGGGCTATTATAGTGGACAGTTAACTAGTATGGTGATTGCACTTTACACCGAGGGTACTAATGATGTGTCTACTAGCATTCACAAGTACAGGGGACTCTACTTTTGTATTAACTGAATTGTGGTTTAAGCTCAATAGATTCCTTCATACTTGTCCACTATGCCTTTAATGAATCATCATGTTTTTAATATCACATTGTAGTGGGACATAAGTTGGTTGTTGTGTGGAGTAGTGTGGTTAATTGTTGTTGAGCGAATTTGAATATGTTGATGTTTGTGGGTATCATTTCTGAAAACCCTCACGAGACTATACTCGTCCACTTGGGGTAACCTTGTGGTTTAAAGGCTTGCTGCATATGTTAAATGCAATCGTGTTCCCTACGAAAGTGATTGGGAGTATTTTACTTTTCTTATTTCTTTTGTTTTTCTTGACGACTAGCAAAATGTAAGTTGGGGGCTGTGATGTATGTCGAAAGGTACCACATTGAGGCCACTTAGGTTACATTTTTTGTCTTTTAATTTTATTTATTTGGTGGAGATGATGTGTTTCGAGCACTTGTACAGATTTGACAGAAAATATGAAAATTCAATCAAAAGGAGGCGCGAAATTAGATTCTCCGAGCGAGACGTGAAAAATCCGAATCCACTAGGCCACCGCATGTGCGGCCCACCACCGCACGAGAGGCCCAAACCACCGCACGACTATTTTGTATAAAAAAAAAATTGAGAAGCTTGGTTGCAACAGTTTAGTTCTTCTGTATATGTTGAGTGTTATTATGAGTTACACTGGGCTATTATAGTGGACAGTTAACTAGTATGGTGATTGCACTTTACACCGAGGGTACTAATGATGTGTCTACTAGCATTCACAAGTACAGGGGACTCTACTTTTGTATTAACTGAATTGTGGTTTAAGCTCAATAGATTCCTTCATACTTGTCCACTATGCCTTTAATGAATCATCATGTTTTTAATATCACACTGTAGTGGCACATAAGTTGGTTGTTGTGTGGAGTAGTGTGGTTAATTGTTGTTGAGCGGATTTGAATATGTTGATGTTTGTGGGTATCATTTCTGAAAACCCTCACGAGACTATACTCGTCCACTTGGGGTAACCTTGTGGTTTAAAGGCTTGCTGCATATGCTAAATGCAATCGTGTTCCCAACGAAAGTGATTGGGAGTATTTTACTTTTCTTATTTCTTTTGTTTTTCTTGACGACTAGCAAAATGTAAGTTGGGGGGTGTGATGTATGCCGAAAGGTACCACATTGAGGCCACTTAGGTTACATTTTTTGTCTTTTAATTTTATTTATTTGGTGGAGATGATGTGTTTCGAGCACTTGTACAGATTTGACAGGAAATATGAAAATTCAATCAAAAGGGGGCGCGAAATTAGATTCTCCGAGCGAGACGTGAAAAATCCGAGTCCACCAGCCCACCGAACGTGCAGCCAAGTTTCATCGCACGCGCGGCCCACCACCGCACGAGAGGCCCAAACCACCGCACGAGCGGCCCACCTAGGGACGCGTGCACAGACTTTTTGGTCTATTTTGCTCCGAATAAAAGACAGAAAATCAGTCACAGTTAGGGTTCGAAAATTTAATACAAAAAAGAGGGAGGCTAGGGTTCCAAAGGGGGAGACACTACCAAAGCTTGGAAAACACTTCCATGGGGGCTTTTTCTTCATCTTTTTCCTCTTTCCACTCCTCCATGAGTGGCTAGTCGTCTTTTCTAGGGTTTTGATGAAACCCTAGCCATGTAATGGAATTTTTCACGAGCTTTCATTGTAACTTGGTTTGAATGAATGTATGGATGTTTTAGAAGTTTATAAATAATTGTTTCGTTCTTCACTTCAAGCATTTTTACTCTCTGTGATTGTTTAATATTTTCCATACATTAGTATTCTTTGTGTTTGTATTCAAAGTACGAGACGCGTCATACTATGAGAGACGGGTCGTTTTGCTTACATAGTTTAGAGCAAACGCTTCGTACTACTCGGGATGATTCGTGCCTGTACATTAAATGCAACAACCCTCTTGATCAATATTTCAAACTTGTAGTTTTGAAATATTGGATAATTCAAACCGAATTGCGATTGATGGTTGATGTTAAGTCTCATTCATGTGGTTAGTGGTGAATTCTCTACCCTAGGATTTTTCCCGAAAATTAATATCTCAAACCCTAGATTTTAATTGTTAATATAATTCTTCAATTTTATTTAATTGCTGTTTAGGTATAGAATCAATCTTATCTTTTTAATCAAAATTAATTTAGGAATTTTGCGATTGAATTAATTTAATTTCACAATAGTCCCTGTGGATCGATACCTGGACTTGCCATTATTCTGATTGAATTTGGTATAGTTTAGTATTTAATTTTGGTGTGTTCAACGACCCACCAAGTCTCAATACTTAATTTCTTTTCTTATTTTTCAGGAAATTCAACATGCTTAATTTCTTTTCTTATTTTTCAGGAAATTCAACATTGGAATCAATTGGTTACGCCACTATATATGATGATAGGGATGTGAATCACAGTTAATGTTTCTTTTGCATTTCTCTTACTTGCTGGACGGCTCTAACTTTCATGGTAGGATCTTTTTACATATTATACATTGTCTTGCAACTAAAAAAATCATATTTACCACTATGTTTGTTTGTCCTTGTATATTTGTATATTTGAATAGATGCTTCTAATGCCGTGCATTGTAGGTTTATACATCTTTCTTATTGAACTCATTTGGGTAATCGAGGATTGACAATATTTGCATTTAGAAAGTTTTGGCTCGACTCAAATGGTATTTGTAGATGTCCCCGAACGTCCCGGGAGGGAAATCCCGTCTTGTTCATATGGGCTCACTACAGTTCGGGACTCAAATGTCACGGTCCTGTATCTAATCTCGCAGAGTGCAATGCAAGATCGATGAATCATCAAAGAGTCCAAATCTGGCAAATCGTTTTTGAAAACAGATTTTTTTTTAAAGAAGTGCCAAACATGGACTACTTTGCCAGATACAGAGTCGCCACCTAAATATTTTATTTCGGAGAAATTTAGGAAACCCTGACTCGTGCCTAAGGCCAAGTATCCGTCATCACCAAAGTTTCCTCGGCTCGGGAACTTGGGTACGATTGGGGAAGGTCACTTCGTGAGCACCCCCGCTCGCCTGATCAAAGATTGGCCTCTACTAACCATGATATCGAGTTTTGAAAACATTATGTGCTCTTATTCCGGTTATCAGCCTAGAATTACTATATGATGCGCACAGCATACAAGTATAGACTGGGTCGCCTGAATTGGAACAAAACGTCACATGTTCGTTTTGAAAAACAGTTTGAAGGTGCTACTCGCAAGTAGGCTAAGACGTGGATTTTGCCACCCTCGGGTGGGCTTAGAAAACATGATTTTGCCACTCTCGAGTGGGCTTAAAAACTCACATTTCAATGAATTGTTCCAATTCAAGTAATCCAACCTTCACCCGCAGGCATTCAGGCAGTTATTACATAGCCTCTTATGGTAAGTCATGCTATCATGGCAGTCACTCACACGCATGCAAGGATGCTAAAGCATAAACAGTTACCGAGTACTCCGAGCCAAAGAAAGAAGCTAATTAGAAAACATGCATGAATCCTAACTATGCTGAAATGCCTAATGCAACACATGCAAGAATGCAACTAGAAATAGGCTGGCTATCTAAAAATGGCATGAGATGCTACACTACCGTATTCAACTTGGAATTGAAATACAATGTAGTTAGTATGATGCGTCGAGTCGGTGCATGCAATACAGATGAATGAATGCAAACTAGCGAACATATAGATGCTAATTGAAACATGCCTAATCTAACCTACCAAGCTGGTAAATAAAAGGGAGAAAGACGTGGGGTTGGAAGACATACATCACACACACGCACACTTATTACAATTGTGCCCTCGCTCGGAGGGTCCGAATAAATATACAAACTATCTAGCTATCTAAGCTAAATAACAAATTACAACTAATTATACACAACATTAATTAATCAATAAATTAACTAAGTAAGCAATAACTAGCATGCAAACTAAATACAATGGACTGCCTCAGCTCTGTTTCGGATGGCGAAGGATGTATGCATGCTCGAGTCGCTTGTCGGTAAATTCCATCGCGATGCCTCGCCTCGCCTTTGTTTGCAATTGATCTCAGAAACTTGCCAAAGCTCCAGAAGGCTGAAAACTCCATCTTGGGAAGGCTGTCGACTAGATATTGGCTTGGGAAACACCTGCCGACCACCCTTTGTGGTGGAAAAAAGTGGTCGGCCTGCCAGAAAACCTGGTCAGCCGACCATTTCTGCCCCTGGATTCTGGTTTTTCTGCAACAAAGGCAAGAGGGAGAGAAAGCAAAGGTATTTTCAACATATGTGTGCAAGACCACTCTCCCCGTCCTTGCACAAGCTCAAAAGAGTGTAGACCTCAATCCTCGTGCCACCAATCACGCATCTCGATGCATGATGGCCGAGAAGTCGAATTGCACGACTCAATATGAAATTAATACACATATAAACACAACAAGGCCTAAACTCCATCATGGGTAATCCGGAGTGTCAGCGACCAAAAATTGAGACACGTTTCGTCACTTTGAGTACGAAACGCCCCTCGTTTCCCGTGTTTGGACTAACCCTACTCCAAACACAATGCAATGAGATGGCATACACAATGCTACTAATGTGCAACCCTAAATGCAATGCAACCTAATCATGCTGGTATGCGAGGGATGACATGCACACATGCAACCTAGCATACGCAATGCTATGGACTAAAATGGCATACACAATGCACATGAGCTATATGGCACACACAATGCACACATACGAAGATGGACATACACAAAGGCATAATCAAAGCATACACAATGCGATGGTCAAACATACAACAACATGAACCAAATGGCATACACAATGCAAGGTGGACTTAAACCAATATGAGTGGACCTCAGCCACACTCAAATCAGTGGCCATATGATGAAAACGAGACAACCGAAATACATGCAAACATGCTCGAATGCAATGGACCGGTCCTAAGGCATCAAATGCCACTCTACCAAAGCATGGCAAAGGATGAAGAATGGCATAGAATGGCACATGATACAGCTCTGAAATGGCATAAAAGATGGTCCCGAATCATGCAAATATGTCACACAATGCATGCTAGGGGGCCCGGGTACCGAAACTAGTGAAGTGCGTTACACTAGAGATACCCAAAGCAATGCACTAATGGAAAAACCAACCCCAAACAGACCCTAGGCAGGTCTGAAACAGTGGGGAAATGGGCTAAAATGATGGCTCGGAATGCAAAGAAATGGAGCTCATTCAATGGTCCGAAAACAAGGCATACAAGCCCGACTCTCAAACGCATTTAAAGAGTATGAAACATGGGAACATGACATTCACATAAGCTTTGAAATATGATGTATAATGGACCTCGAAACTCAAAGCTAGGCAAGTGTATTGAACTACAAGCATGCAAAACAAACATCATTTGACCATGAGACCCAAAAAAAAAGCTAGGGAAGTCCAAAATATGCACAAAATCAGTTTAAGGCAAGGCCAAAAAGATGTAAAATTAAGGGTCAACAAAGCATGCGAAGTAAGCTAGTGAACCATGATTTGCACTACAGCTATATGAAGCACATGAGAGCTCACCAAACCAGCCAAAAATAGAAGTATGCCATGCCAAATAATGCCCTAAAACCCACTGAAACTCAGTCAATGCATGCAAGAATGATGTGCTCCTTTAGAAGGCCCTGCAAGGGGTTGTTCCACACATATAAGATAGACATATAAAATGGCAAAACCACCTCTGGAAAGAGGTTATGAGGACCCTAAAACTCACCAAAAATGTCCAGAAATTAGTCTAGGAAGCATGCAAGTGAAAGCCCCTTTGAAAGGCCTTGAATAGGATTGCTCTACACATGCATAATAGACACTTTATATGGAAAAATGGGCTCTGGACAGAGTTCATGCAGAGCTTAAAAATCACCAAATAAGGCTTGAAACATGGCTTCAAGACATGCAAAGTGGAGCTCCTTTGTAAGGTCAAAAGGGCCAACAAACAGGCAAGGAGAGAGGGGGTCACCCCTCTTTGATTTTGGCTCTCAAAATAGTATGCTAGCCACTGAAAATCCACTGGATTTCAGTGGCTAGAAGGCCAAACAAAGCACAAAACCAAGGCCTAGATGCAAGGCTCAAAATAAGATGCAAACAAGCATGCAAGGGGGTAGATGACCCCCAACAGAAAAATAAACTTAAACAATCTTCAAGAGGAGCTCAAAATAAGACTTTTTTCAGTTTATGTCAAGGCTCGAAAATGCTTTCAAGTAAGGTTAAGATATGATGTAAAATAAGCCTTGAAAGAGGGATGGAGCATACAAGGGGGTAGATGACCTCTAACAGAAAAATGTCCTTAAACAAACTTCAAGAGGGACTCAAAATAAGACTCTTTTCAGTTTATGTCAAATCTCAAAAATGCTTGCAAGTATAGCTAAAAGATGGATCAAAATAATGCTCAAAAGGGGGAAAAATGGTTACCCTTGAAGACCAGCAGAAACCAGCAGCCTCTGGACCCAAAAACCCAACCTTGAACCTCTGAAAATACCCTCCAAGGACCTTAGGTTGATGATGGAAGTGTTAGGCTATGAGAGGTGGTGCAAAGGGGCCAAGAACCAAGCAATTTAGAGCTCAAAAGAGAGAGATATATTGTTTAGCCCTAGTAATTTTCTAAACCCTTTCAAGTGAGGGATATGGTTTCTCTTATAGAACAAAAGGTCTAAAGTTTCTCAAAGAAGCTTCAAAACAAGGGCCAATGTGTATGGAGGATGCAGCAAATGCCTCCCAGCTGGCACAGCTGGAACACACTCACTGAGACAAACAGGATGGAAGCTGGCTGACCAGTTCAAGTGGTCGGCCGACCACTTGACTTGGTCGGCCGACCAGGTCAAAAGGGTCAAGGTGGTCAGCCACCTCCTAGGATGAATCCCCAGAAGTTAGATTCCTAATGGCATAAACCTTGCATTAAAATTCCATCTGTGTAAAAAGTTATGCCTGTTTTGGTGAAGCCGCACAGATTCGATCCAACCTGATTGATGCCCTACTTCAACCAACCATATCTTCCCCATCTGGACATGGCTTTAGGAGATTCTTGAATTAAAAATGAATCCCCAGAAGTAAGATTTCCAATGGTGCCAACCTTGCATCAAAATTCCTCATGTGCAAAGAGTTATGCCCGTTTCAGTGAAGCCGCGCAGTTTCGATCCTACTCGGATTCATGCCAAACTTCTCCCAAACTAGTTTTCTTCTCTCTTCTCCTCTTTTCTTTAACTCCAAACCCCTAAACAAGGTGTTTTGAAAGATTTTTTTTAAAATATTTCATCTCTCTTTCATTCATTTCCACTCTGTCCTAACTCGGTTTACCGAAAAGCGCAACATTTAACAAAAATGTGATGCCGAGCCTTCTGATAATTTTTTTTTTATCAGCAAAAAAAGGAACTTTATTGATAAAATATAAAAGTACAAAGTACAAGAGCAATTACATCAATAAAGAAGGCGAATGCACTAGCATCACGATGAGCAAAATCATCCTAACTAGGTTGGCACCAAATTCCACACCGTATCATATGGTAGTATCCCCTAAGTTGGAGAGCAACCAACAAGAAAACGAGTGAAACAACCAGACAGAAGAAAAACAGAGAAAAAACCAGAACAATCCACCTCATAACAACAAGAGTATATGATATGCCACATCAATGAAGCACTAACTTAGTGTAGACACCTCATTTTTTACCGCACTTAGGACTTGGGCGCCTCAGATTGATCATCCACTGATGAAAATTATGATGTACAAACGTTTGATTTCCTTAGCAGGAAGCCTCAGTTTTGAGTCTCAGAAGCCTACAAACCTTGCACCACTTTTGAACCAAAGCTGTATTTTTTTTCCAAGCCTGACCACTTAGAGGCCTGCAGGTCAACTAGTGGCCGGCAGGCTAGAATGAGTGTACGACCATCCTCTTTGGTGGCCGGCCGGCCAGTGATGCCGATAGAATAGATATTTTCTACCAGCTGTGCCAGCTGTCTCCACAGATGCATACACTGTACCGGCTATCTTTATACTGATATTTCTGAGATAGTATCATATTTTTCTATATATACTTGACCACCCCTCTAGAATTTAGGTTAGAAAAATTTTGGTAAAGCAAATTCTTGGAAAATATTTTTCTTTCTACCTTGCAACCTATGTATACCTTACCTAGACTCCCTACACCAAATTTTAAGGACTCTTTGCTGAGCTTATTGAACTTGAATTTCAGCTCTTGAGGGTGGGAAATTGTTGGTTTATAACTCAAAGGATTACTCCTCTTCAAGAGGTATAATTCCTTACTTCTTTCCTATCTTTATTTGCGGTTTTTTAGATTGTTTTTCAACTATTTTCTATGGGCTGAAGCTTGTGGTTTAAGGCTATTAAAGGTAGAGGGGTTAATCACCTTTGTCTCCTAAGCCTTTGCACTTATGTTTCTCATCTCTTCCTTAACTTTTTTCCAACTTTTTATCACTGATTTTTAGAGGTTTTCAGTGGCTAAAAATGTTGTTTTGAAGTCCCAAAAATGGAGGGGTTAGCCACCCTTTCTTATGCTTGTTTACTAACTTCATTTCCTCATTATTTTAGCTAACTTTTTCAATCTTTTTCATGTTATTTCCAACATTGTGTTGAGCTATTTCAGAACTATTTTAGTGTGTTTATTTCATTTGTGCTTTGTATAGCATGCTTGTAGTGTAGACCTTAGCCACCAACCTATTTGAGTTGATAGCATTTATTTCATGCGTTTCCTACTTGTGTTCACTCAAAATCATCTCTTCATGCTCCCAATTTTCTTGGCTTTTTATTTCTTTGAGAATTGTTTGAACCGAGTGTTGTTTAAGCTTAAGAAAGGAACCATACAATGTTAAATGGTTCAATCTCTTTAGAGGTAATTACCAGGGCATTACCTTTCTCTCATGCCCAAAACAACTTATTGTTTGACACTCTTCTCCATTTAGTGGACTTCATTATCATTTTTGGACTAAAATGACTAAGGAATGGAAAGGTAATTGAAAAAGGTAATAAAATTGGAGTAAAAACGGTAACCAGAGAATAAAATCAAGTTTAGTCATTTCATACTCTTAGTGTTGAAAATGGTTCAAGATTCAAGGTCTACCACTTCCATTGACCAATCCTATGATAGGGAGGAGGTTTGTGAGTCTCTCATTATCATTTATTGAGATTGTGTCCCTTAATCTATAGGTCATCACACAATGAATTTGTGTCGATTGATAGTTGGCGAATCAAGCCTACCCCTCATTTGATTTGTTTGATGATAAGGGAAGGCAGGGTGGACAAATACCTCCTGAAAATGCTCTGTTTCTTTTTCAGTTGCAGCAGGAGATAACCCAAAATTAGTGGCCGGCCAGCCACCTCTTTGTATCGAAGACCACTTTTACTGGCCGGCCGACCTCCTTTTTTCAACCAAGCAGTGTCTTTTTCCTTGCAAAACAGAGCAGAGACTGAGGCAAAAACTGTTCAATTTTCTGACTGTGCAACAGAAGCATTTTGGCTGCAGAACAGAAAGTATTTTTGGGTGGAAATCCGCGTTCATGCATGAGTTATTCCTCACTTCTTGGGGCCCATTACAATTATGTTTAGTAGTATGTCGTGCTTAAAGTAGTGGACTTGTAACTAATTAGTTAGTCTGTAATTAATTAATTAGAATAGTTAGTTAATTTGTGGTGTTGTAATAATTAGTTAGTGTCGCTAGTTAATTCGGACATTTATTCGGGCCCTCTTGTGCGAGGGCAAATTGTAATAATGTGTATGTCTTCCAATCCATATTTCTTTCTCCCTTTTATTTACTTGCTTATGATGGATAGCGTAGAGCATCATGTTTCTTTTAGCATTTTCCATGATTTGCAACTTAGTCCATACTTGTGCGCATCGCATAGTGAAATTAGCCTAATAAGCGGAACAAGAGCATAAAATGTAAATAAGAATCACATCATGATTAGTAGAGGCCGATCTTTGATCGAGTGAGTGGGATGCTCAATTCATGACCTTCCCCTCTCATACCTAAGTTCCCAAGCCGAGACACTTTGGTGATGCCAAGTGGCCTTTGGCACAAGTCACGAGTTTCCTAAATTTCTCAAAAATATTTAGGTGGCGACTTTGAAATCTGGCAATGCAGTCTATTTTTGGAATTTTTGATTCAAAATTGATTTTCCATAAGATTTGCCGAATTTGGACTTATTTGTGTTTATTTATTTCGTATTGCACTTGTGAAATCATATTCAGAACCACGGGAGTCTGAACTGTAAGGCTAATCGTATATGAAAGAAGTACGAAAAGCAAGCTATAGTTTCTGGCGACTTTGCTGGGGAAATTAGAGAGCTTGACTTGAACTTCATGATGTGATGTTTTATTTATAGATATTTGTTCTTTGCATTGCATCTGCATTGTTACTATAAGTCATTGTGTTTTCCATCTACTATTCCTGGATGGTTTGCCGGAGGCTTGCCCAAAAAGCTTGCCAAAAGGCTGATCGGTCTGGGCTTTGCCATGTTGGAAACACAACCCTTGGATTTGGATTACCGCTATATCGCTTGATCCTTCTTTCACTTCTCAATGTTAAGGGTGAGAGGTATATTAGGTAGTCTTGTTGAGGTACCCCTCTTTGACCATTTGGCTTAGCTGCATGTAGTAAGCCATAGTGACTATTTCAAACTTGGACAACATGCTCACCTGTGTATAGGATTGCATGAAACCGCTTGATTAAAATAGTGAAAACACTAGTTCATGAAGAAAAAAAAAAAACTATGACAGGGTAACCCTACCCCTTCATAGGGGTGTTTTGGCTCTTTCTTAATTGGTATGTGCTTTACAGTGAAACTGTACAGGAATGTTCATATCAGTAGCAGAGTTGGTATATGTTTTGGGGGCATAATTCAGGGTGGAGTACAGTCCTACAACTTTGATCATGTTTATTTTAATAACATCTTAGCTGAAGTGCTATACGGTTTCTGATTTCTGTTCTCTTTGTTTATTTCTTTTGCTAGGTAGTTTAAAACCTAGCTTTAGAAGGTTCTGATATCCCCCAAGTACTCTAGACCCGTGTCAGAAGACTTTGCCAGGGGGGAGATCTTGTTTGGGGACAGCCTGTGTTTGCCTTGCTGTCACCAGTTGCAAGGCGAAGGAGAATCAGACAGAATTCAGTAGTCTAGTTCTTACAGTAGTCTCCTCTCATCTCACTTGTATTCAGTCAGGTTCAAGAGCAGTCATCTACTTCCAGGCCAGCTCAAGAACAGTCACCTATTCCAATGACACAGTATCACCCGGCAAATATGGAGGATTTAATAATCCAACTACAACAAACAGTTGAGACACTACAGCACGATGTGGCCTGTTGGGTCGAGGTTATAACTAGGTTACAATAACAACATCAGTAGCCAGCTGCGACCTTTGCATCACATGTACCCGCCGCGACTATTTCAATGCCCCGGCGCCACTACTAATACTGCCATTGTTCAAGATCCACAAACAAAGGGTATTCCGATTTTCCCAGTCCAAGCAGAACCCATCCCAGCACAAACTTCCAAAGCCCTAATTTATCAAACTGAGGCACTGTTTGAATTCGAGGTTAATCCAACTGCGCTTAAAGTCAACAAATTGGAGAAGCTATTCAAAAAAGAGCAAGGGGTCAATTCCATTCTAGACATAGAGGATGGATACACCAAATTTGCAGTTACATTACCAAAGTAGTTTAAGATGCCATACATTGATTGCTTTGATGGTTCTGAGGAATCGATGGTTCATTTACGGTTGTTTTCAGATATCTTGTGGCCGATGGTTTAACTCAGTTGTAAAAACTATCCCTCTTCGGTCGCACTATGTCGGGCATAGTTGCTATTTGGTATGCCAAGTTGGACGATTCAGTAAAGCAGAATTGAGAGGAATTAGCCAAGTCCTCAGTACTCTTACAATGCGTAAATCGAGGTCATAACTCGTGATCTTGAGGCGACAAGTCAAGAGCCAAATGAAGGTTTCTCTGAGTTTGTAACAAGATAGAAGGCTAAAGCATCCATGATAACCACTTGACCTTCAGAAAAGGACTAGATCAAGATGGTTGTCCAAAATCTGCATGGTAAGTTGCTGGAGAAAATGATTGTCTCCCCTGTTTACCTTCAAAGAACTTCATGAGATGGGGGTTCAAATTGAGGATGCCATGAAATAAGGGAATATTACTGATGATAAGGAACTGGCTAAGAGGCCGTTTGTTTGTAGTTCCAATGCTGCTAGTGGAAGCACAACTGCAAGGCCATCGGACATAAATGCTGTCATCACAACTAAAACTATTGACCCCTTCGCAAACATAGGACCATAAACACCGTCCAACCCTACCCAACCCCCGGGTAGAGTTTTCCATTCACTATACATGACCCTATCCAAAGCCATGCAGGTGCTGATCAAGAAAGGGGACTTGAAACCCTTAGAACCTCGCCTACTTCTTGACCCTCTTCCACCCAAGCAAAACCCCACAAAATACTGTGCTTTTCACCAGCAGCACGATCATGACACGGACCAGTGCTTCTGTTTGCTTTATGAGATTCAGGATCTCATTGACAACAAGGTCATCACTCCACCACAAAAACCAAATGTAACCACCAACCCACTCCCTACTCATAACCAAGTTCCCCCGCCTTGAATTCTTCACTTTATCCATACACTATCCACCTCCTATGACCCCAGCGTATATATTACCCCTTCCTACCTACCGATGTTGTTCATTCTTAAGGGCACAAACTTGTGCATGATGGACACATCTAAACCACAATCTGAACCTTGTAATGTGGTGACAATACCTATGGTAAAGGAGGTTTTGACCTAGAATAAGGTACTGATCTGTCGTCGGAGTGTCTTGGATATCTATTTGAAAGAGTATATGACCTGAGTTGCTATATTGTGCCAACCATTCAAACTAGGCCTGAAGTGGTGCTACCAACCTCGGTAGGTATTGATGTGGTCAGGGAGGATGGCCTGAGCCAAGGGTTGGATGACCTTGTAGATCTTGAAGAAGATCTTGACAACCTGTAGTTCTTCGACGAGCATGATCAAGAAGATGTACAGATCGGGTGGTTTGACTTGAATGGATCAACCGATAATACCAGATGGCTGAGTGATGAGCCAGACAAGGAAGAAGAAATTGGGATGAAACCTGAGGGAAAGGAAGTAGAAGTAGCTGCAGTGGCCGGGAAGGCTAATGAGAAAGGAAAATTACCGAAGGGCACATGTGTGGAAAAACCAATCCCAGAAGTGGGTGTTGTGACCACAAATACTAAACATGAAACTGTGCTAGGGGCAGTTTGAAAGAGAAAGAGTTGAAGATAGCCAGAAAACCGCAATAACGTGTCGCCCTATGGGGGACACTTATACTATAAAGATGATTCAAGTAGAGCCGAACAACTATTTATCGGCTACTGATGGCAAGTGGTGGGATGGCAATGATTTGCATTTGGCCCATATTGACGAAGGCTGGGGGGATTGCATCCCAGACAATACATGGTATTTTGAAGAGATAAGCCATCTTACAAGAAGTGGACGGTATTTTAAGCCTCCACACCTAGATTAAGCAGAGCCATCAGGAAAGGATTGGGAGGTCGAGAAAGAGAAGGTGAAACAGTTAGAGGAGGAGCTAGTTCTGAAGCAGCTCAAGAAGATCCAAGCTGATATCTATTTGGGGACTCCTCATGGCTTCACGGGTACACCGATAAGCAGTATTGTTGGCAATGGACAAAGCCAAATTGTCCATTGATACAACACCCGAGCAACTTGTGGGCCTAGTCTTTCCAAGTGGACCCAAGCCAATGCTCACGTTTTCTGACAAAGAGCTGTCATCGAAAGGGTCGGCTCACAAGAAGCCGTTATATATATCTATGGAATGTAGAAAGAAATTGGTGCCAGTGGTGTTGGTAGACACTGGTTCTACCATTAATATATGTCCTTTCTGCACTACCTATGCGATAGGCCTCAAACCAGCAGACTTCATCCCTACGGCCCGAGTGATACGGGCGTATGACAATACAAGAAGAGAGGTCATGGGGACAGTGAAAGTGCGAGCTTGGGTGGGCCTATCCGAACAAGAGATCGAGTTCTACGTACTGGATGTGCCGGCTACCTTTAACCTATTATTAAGGAGGCCTTGGTTACATTACGTGAAAGTTGTGCCCTCCATCCTCCATCAAACGTTAAAATATCCTCATGAGGGAGGAGTAGCAATAGTTTTTGGGAACTTATCCACATAGCCACCACCAGAGATGATTACACCTTTGCTAGAGATCAATCATGGGGATGAGGATGTATTCCTGGTGGAAGTCCGAGTAGATCACTCTCACAAATCGCAGATCTAAAATCGAACAACAAAGTTGATCTAATCTGATCGAAATCCAAACTTGATTTGATCTGATCTCTCTTACATTTTGTTAGATCTGCTCTCGCTCTAGCTGTTCTTTATTGAACTTGAACTCGATCTCTCTTGCAAATCATAGATCCAAAATCAAACAAGAAAGTTGATCTATTTTGATTGAAATCCAAACTTGATTTGATCTGATTTGTTCTCTCTTGCTTTTTATTAGAATTGCTGATGAACAAGGTTTCAAGCAAGTCATTTTTATTTTGTTTTTCATTAAGAAGTGTTAATCGGCGTATGAGTTTGAACTATTAGATATACTTTCTCATTCTCAAATTAGATCTGTTGATTAATTATCTATTTTTCATTCTCAGATTAGATCAGATCAATTGCATACACTAGGTCAATCTCTCTTGCTCTTCATCAGGTACATTTTTCAAATCTGTGGGAGCCGGATTTTAGAATAATCAGAAACGTACTCTAGAAGACAGACTTTACACGGCTCTACCCTGCACGATAAGGATGCCGAATATAATAGATAGGCCGAATAGATATTGAGCTACGGAACCGAGTAAAAAAGAGGGTAATGAGTGACAAGTGGGCCTGGCCACGAGGCCCGAAGAAAAGATATAAATAGAAGAACATCAGCCAGAAAGAGGTATATGAGAATTGTAGTGCTTAACTTAGAATATAAGTATTCCTGAGTGTGGATTCTGACTTGTCCGTCGGAGTGCTAATTCCGGCACCCCCGACTAGAGTGTTTATTCTTTTTCAGGTCACCAGAAGAGGATCACGAGTGTTCTCCAAGATCAGAAGAGTATTTCCAAACCACTTCTCTACAATTGGCTCCGTCTGTGGGAATACTCAAGCACATCCATGGTGAGCGTGACAGAAGATCCTCCGACAGTCACTGTCGACCCTATACCACAAAATGAAACCACTCCAACAAACTTGCTTGGAACAGAGACTATCGCCGCAAGACGTGCCTTCAATTTCGCCTTACCCTCGACTTCGGAGCATGAGACAATGCAGGCGATCATGGAACAAGCAAAGCAAAATGAACAGAGGTTGGAGAACATGATCACTGAAAATGAACGACTTCGTGAAGATTTGGCCCTGGAAATGGCGAAATCCAAGCAAGTCGTGTGCCTAAATTCGGAACGATCTCCGAAGGCAGGTGGGCGACAACCTCGAGCACGACAAGACACTAATAGCGATTCCGACTCATTATCCCCGGAGCCCTGGAAGAAGGTACGACATGAAACCACCAGTTCTTCTAAAGAAAGTCCCCGTACAATGCACAAACGAAGAAGGAACAGTTCGGACGAAGACCAACATGATCTCTTCGTCCGACAGATTGCAAAGGCTGTGCTACCCAAGAAATTCAAAGCACCGTCGTTCACCTTGTATGACGGCAAATCAGACCCCACCGACCACATCTGCCACTACAAGTAGGCCATGACATTGCATGTAGACGACGAGGCCCTCATGTGCTGGATATTTCCCAGCAGTTTGGGACCATTGGCGGTCATGTGGTATTATAAACTGGAGCCAGCTTCGATTAAAACCTTCCACCAACTACAGAAATCATTCAAGGCCAGATTCATCACCAACGAAGTCCAGCCAAAGCAAGCCGACTCTCTCTGGGCAATGCAAATCCTGCCAGGAGAAACACTAAGAGCATATTCGGCGCGATATTGGGAATGCTTTATTCTTATTGATGACGCTTGCAACGACTTCATAGCCATCACTGCCTTCAAAATGGGATTACACCCAGATAGTGCCCTCCGCAGTTCCTTGACTAGAAGACCCCCCAAAACAGTTTGGGGGTTGATGAAGTAGAGGAATACTGCAAAGTGGAAGATGACGCCTTGCGGGTTAAAGCCGGACACGTGGCCAACAAAACGGCCCCTCTCGAAATCGCTCAGCCAATAAGTTCCGCACCACTTCAGAGCCCTGAACCACGATAGCGGGCTAAACGAGACAAGAGACGGGATTCTCACTGATCCAGCGATCAATGCTCACACCAAGCAAATGAGCAACTGTAGGTCGATAACAAGAGCACAAAGCGCGCCGACAAGAAATATATGGAGCTGTCAGAGCCAATCAGCTCGATTATGTCCAAAATCCAACATCTTCCATTCTTCAAATGGCCGTCCAAGACGGTGGGGCCTCCTGACACGAGAAGGCGGGACAGGCGTTGTGAATATCACAAAGATCACGGTCATGACACGGACAGTTGCTATGCCTTGAAAGACCACCTTGAGGAATTGGTGCAAGATGGTCAGCTCCAGCAACACATCCGGAAGGGCACACAACTGTAGGTCGATAACAAGAGCACAAAGCGCGCCGACAAGAAATATATGGAGCTGTCAGAGCCAATCAGCTCGATTATGTCCAAAATCCAACATCTTCCATTCTTCAAATGGCCGTCCAAGACGGTGGGGCCTCCTGACACGAGAAGGCGGGACAGGCGTTGTGAATATCACAAAGATCACGGTCATGACATGGACTGTTGCTATGCCTTGAAAGACCACCTTGAGGAATTGGTGCAAGATGGTCAGCTTCAGCAACACGTCCGGAAGGGCACAATCAAAACTGTCGCCCTTCGGCAGGAGTCACCTTCCCTCGGCGTTATTCATATGATATACAGCCTTCCAACGCCACGAACCATACACGCAATTCATTCAGCCTGCCAGATGCAATGCACACAAACGAAACAGCCCCACGAAGCTCCGAGTATTACCTTCGACGATTTCGATCTTGTCGGCATAACGATCCTCCATATTGATCCATTGGTTATTGAATTACACGTGAACCGATTTACCATTGAACGCGTCCTCATAGACCAGGGGGGCACTTCGGAGGTCATGTATTACGAGACCTTCATCAAACTCGGCCTCAACGAATCAGACCTGTCTCCGGCTCCTCATCCATTATTCGGCTTCAACGCAAATCCAGAGTACCTGTTGGGGAAAATCACATTACGCATTCGGGCGGGCTCTCAAACGGTGGATGTGGAATTCTTGGTCGTTAAGCTCCCTTCTCCGTATAACCTCATCATGGGGCGAACTTGGTTGCATACCATTCAGGCCGTGCCAAGGACCTATCATCAGCTGCTACACTTCCTGACCGAACATGGTGTTGAGCAAATTCGTGGTTCCCGGCAATCCGGACAAACATGCTATCTCCTTTCTAGAAAGACACCAACGGAGGTGCAAGCCAACTCCACTGAAGTGTCGAAGCGTGACAGTCTCGACGATGTCGGATAGCTCCCTAACGAAAAGCCACAAAAGCTCTAGGCGATACCAGCAGCAACTTTCCAAGATGAATGGTTAACGCGTCCAACTGCGCCGCTACACGCCGGGAAAGTTGCTCCTGAAGGTATTTCCGGATGATAAGAGGCTGGTTGATGAAAAATTAGGTAGGCGGCCCTGCTCCTAACGCACTTGCACAAATTCGATCATTAAACCCGACCTGTGGGGAATGATATTGGTTCTGAATGGCTCACTATGTACACTTTCCACTTCTGTAATGCAAAGATTCTTGTTTACTCACTGCGCAATCCAGTTCAAAAGTGTTCCAAATAAAGCCTCTGGATTCGGAGCGCCCTTCGTGGATGTCACGATTGGCCAAATAAAGTCTCCAGATTCGGAGCCCCATCGGCGCATGACATCATTGGGCTTATAAATCCTTCGGATTCGGAGCCCCATCGGCGCATGACGTCTTTGGGCCGATAAAGCCTCCGGATTCAGAGCGCCCTTCGTGGATGTCACGATTGGCCAAATAAAGCCTCCGGATTCGGAGCCCCATCGACGCGTGACGTCTTTGGACCGATGAAGCCTCTGGATTCAGAGCGTCCTTCGTGGATGTCACGATTGGCCAAATAAAGTCCCCGGATTCGGAGCCCCATCGGCGCATGACGTCTTTGGGTCGATAAAGCCTCTAGATTCAGAACGCCCTTCATGGATGTCACGATTGGCCAAATAAAGCCTCCGGGTTTGGAGCCCCATCGACGCATGATGTCTTTGGGCCGATAAAGCCTCCGGATTCGAAGCGCCCTTTGTGGATGTCACAATTGGCCAAATAAAGTTTTCGGATTTGGAGCTCCATCGACGCATGACGCCTTTGGGCTAATAAAACCTCCAGATTCAGAGCCCCATCGGCTTATGATGTCTTTGGGATGATAAAGCCTCCGGATTCGAAGCCCCATCGGCACATGACGACTTTGGGCCCATAAAGCCTCCGGATTCGGACCGCCCTTTGTGGATATCACGATTGACCGATTAAAGCCTCCGGATTCAGAGCCCCATCGGCGCATGACGTCTTTGGGCTTATAAAGCCTCCGGATTCGGAGCCCCATTGGCACATGACGTCTTTGGGCCGATAAAGTCTCCAGATTCGAAGGGCCCTTCGTGGATATCACGATTGGCCGATTAAAGCCTCTGGATTCGGAGCCCCATCAGTGCATGACGTCTTTGGGCTCACAAAGCCTCCGGATTCGGAGCCCCATCGATGCATGACGTCTTTGGACCGATAAAGCCTCCGGATTCGGAGCGTCCTTCGTGGATGTCACGATTGGCCAAATAAAGCCTCCGGATTCGGAGCCCCATCGGCGCATGACGTCTTTGGGCCGATAAAGCCTCCGAATTCGGAGCGCCCTTCGTGGATGTCACGATTGGCCAAATAAAGCCTTCGGATTCGGAGCCCCATCAGCGCATGACGTCTTTGGGCCGATAAGGCCTCCGGATTCGGAATGCCCTTCGTGGATGTCACGATTGGCCAAATAAAGCCTCCGGATTCGGAGCGCCCTTCGTGGATGTCACGATTGGCCAAATAAAGTCTCCGGATTTGGAGCCCCATCGGTGCATGACGTCTTTGGGCCGATAAAGTCTCCGGATTCGGAGCGCCCTTCGTGGATGTCACGACTGGCCAAATAAAGTCTCTGGATTCGGAGCCCCATCGGCGCATGACGTCTTTGGGCTGATAAAGCCTCCAAATTCAGCTGACCAAATAGTGCCACCGTGCGACGCGCAAGGGCCGAGTAATATTTTGAATTCAGAGCGCCCTCCAGAATGAAAAAATTTACACGTCGAAGCAGGGATATGTAGGTTGAGACAGTACAACCGCATGGACAAGACAAAATGTTCCAGCATTCAAAATATGATGCTTAATTCAGCATACAAAAATTTAGAATGAAACAAACTTTTATAATGAAACATTTTATTCGATCAAACAGTAATTACAAAAGAACGCAATCTGTGTTCAAAGCATTACAATGTCTATTCTCATACGGCGTCGCATTGATACAAGCGGCAGCCCCGAATCAACGCCCGTTGATCAGAGAGCACTTGCAACTTGAAATACTTTGATCTGACCGCTCTTGAATCCACGATTCACAACGATGATGTAATCACCCTTGAGGCGGGGATCTTTGGCACCATAGACAACGTCAAGGCCAATATCCAAGACAAGAAAGGAATTCCCCACGAAAGCAGCAATGCTCAATGGTCGCGGCACTACGTCGCCCTCATTTCTCGGTCGCGATTGCGGAGAACTTCGCCATTGCTATTTCTCCCATAGAGGTGATCCGCTTTGACGACTTAGAGGCTGACGTTTTGCCCATTTTCTGAATGCCCTACCTCCCGCTCGAATGGGTACTCCGCTGCGATCCATTGCAATGTCAAGCTCAGCCAGAGTTTGAGCTACTCCTCTGCTGCTGAAGAAAAACTCCATTCAACATTCACACTTATCTAACCCCACGCAACAAAATCATTTTAAATCGAGTCTGAGCACAGTAAGTGAAGTAACTGCAGCGAAAAGTCCGAGGCGATTTATTTCTAAAATCATTGTAGTGGCCCCAAGGCGATTTCATTAACATTGAACTCCAAAAGACAGACGCCAAGCGATATTGACCATAGCCACTCCATGTACCAATCTTTGGCCTTTTTGTTTTTGGGGTTAAAATGGCCTAATTATATAAACAACAATTACAGATGGGCTAACTGTCTTCGGATTCGTAGCCCCTGGTGCATGACACCTTTGGGCTAGTTAAGCCTCCGAATTCGGAACCTCATCGCCGCAACTGACCTTGCGTGACGCGCGAAAAATATATTTAGTGAAGAATGCTCATAACAAGCCGGCATATAACCGTTCGGAATTAAAATGCCTAGTTGATTCGATCCGACCAATGTTTATACAATGAAATGCATCCAAACACGTGTGTGCCGAATGAAATTTACAAAGAAATATTTAAAATAGAACGTTTTATTCAATCAGGCAATAATTAGATAGTTATAAACGCGATCTGCGTTCGAATGTTACATTCAATATTTTATACGGCGTCGCCCTCATCCTCACTCTGCTCAACTTCAAAGGCGAAAAACGGAAAATGGTTATGTTGGTACAGCGGCAATGCCGAAACGACCCCCACTGCTCGGAGAGCTTCCTCGGCCTGTAGCGCCTTAATCCAACCATGCTTAAATCCACAATTTTCGCATCGGCAAACTTCCTTGACAAGCTTTTCCTTGGTCTTCTGTATCCTTACTCTTCGGCCATCGTGGAAGCCTTTTTCATAGGCCCTCCCCTTCGCAAATTCCATCGCGAACATGCTCGCCGTATCGCGATCGACAAGCGCAGTACTGATAAGCCGCTGGGTGACCCTTTCTTCCACGATTGGGTTAGCCTGTCCGACGGGTTGTGCTTGAACGGCCTTGGCCTTCCCTAGCTTACGCTCAGCCAATTCCAGGTGAGCCTCCAAGCTTCGGATGAGTTCATCCCTCTTCTCTATTTCTCGGCGGGAAGCACGGAGACGCATGCCGATATCGTAGGTGGTGTAGAGCCCCATCACCGCACCGTGAATGCCTTCACGAAACACTTCGAAGTCCTGTCGACCTACCATCGACTGCTGGACCTCGGGAGGAAAAATCTGTCGAGCAAATTCGACTACCACACTCGAACCTCGAACGATCGAATTCCCATTTGTCATGAGCCTATTCCCCACGAAGACTGCAAAACTCAATGGGCGTAGGTTATCACCGGGCTCCTTTCCAGAATGGGACAACGGGGATTTGCCCTGTGGCTCCTTGTCCCTCCTGGGCGACCTACTTCGACGACGAGGAGATTGACGTCTCTCCTGATTCCTCAAAATCCTACCTCCCGAGCGCGAAGGTTTGCCACTTCGATTCATGTCTCCTCCCAGCTCAGCTAGCGTCCTCGCTTCCCCTTTGCTGTTAAAGAAGAGTCTATTCGACATTCGCACTTGTTTATTCTTCATCAAAGACCTAGACTGAGTTGTTCACTGAGCACTTAAATAGGACCTTCATTCATAGATTCCCTACGAGGGCAGCGCCTCCATGGCAATCTAATTAATATCGAAACCTCAACAGCCCGAAGCTAACCGAGTCGTGCCCCCATCAAGTACTGAGTCAGACAGTCCTAACTTCCGCAAGGGCAAAATTCATGAACCAGCTGGGGCAAGACCGGATTCATCAATCTATTTGGTTTGCGAATACACTCGTCAACATTGTACTATTCGGTGTCTCAAATTCATGAAGCAGCTGGGGCAAGGACAGATTCATCAATCTATTCGGCTTGAGTGCCGCAACTGCTTCACGAATACACTTATCAATATTGTACTATTCGGCGTCTCAAATTCATGAAGCAGATGGGGCAAAGGCAGACTCATCAATCTATTCGGCTTCAGTGCCACAGCCGCTTCACAAATACACTCATCAATATTGTAATGTTCGGCGTTTCAAATTCATGAACCAGTTAGGGCAAGGGCAGATTCATCTATCTATTCAGTTTGCGTGCTACAGCCGCTTCATGAATCGATTTACTAGTCCTATTCGGCACAAAGATTAAACTAATATAATGGCCAAGATTACATTTTTATCCAAAGTAGTGGAAGGCAAAACCTTTCATTAATGTCAAAAACTGCGTACAAGTAACATCGAAACGGGAAGGAAATTTTCATTAATAAATTGAGCTCAGATAGTAACTAATTTATACATGAAAATTACCTTCAATCCTCGAGATCAGACTCAAGTGGCTCAACGTCCACTTGCTCGTATGGAATTGGCAAGGACAATGTAACTCTAGCGGCAACAAGGGCTTTGAGCCACCCATGTTTGAATCCCCGATTCTCGAATTTGGGAACCTCATCTACGTATTCCTTCAAGGCAGCGCTCTTCCCAGCTTCTAACGCTGTAGAAGCTACATATTCGGCTTTTTCCTTGGCCGCCTTCAATTCTTCTAACTCGGCCTCTGCCTTGGAAAGCGCCTCCTGGGCTAACTTGAACGACTCCTCGCTCGTGTTCGCCCTATCCTTGGCTTCGGATCTGAGCTGGTCAACAGTCCGAGCCCTCTCCTTTTCAGCTTCAGCTCGAGCACTTTCCATTGCGGCCCTCATCGCCTCGAACTCGGCCTTGCTTCTTTCACCTTCAGCTTCAAACTTTAAGAAACCAATTCTCTCAATGGCATCGCGGTGCCGACGGCCTAGTTCGGCTATCCTTCCAACCGTCTGCAAAACAAGTTTGGATCACCACATCAAGCAACGTCGTATGCAAACCAAACCAAACGAGCAAAAAAGAAAGTATTGTATACATACCAAAAGGGCTGACTGGGCAGTGAACGCTATAGCCACCAAATCCGGCCCTTCTCGAAAGGTGGCCTTGTCAGTTGGTAGCGAAACCAAGGTGGCCAAGCTCAACGCCATAGATGGATCCTTCATGGAAGATGCGTCAGAGGAGATTAGCGTGTCTTTGATCTTCGGTTGAACAACGAAGGGGACAACCACATCGGATTCCTCTAAGCCAGGCCGTTTGTCACCAGGGCTATCAGATTCCTCTAAGCGAGGCCATTTGTCAGCAGGGCTATCCTTTGAGCCAGCCTCTCCCTCGGCGGATCGTATTTCGCCTCACTCTTCTGAAACCAGCCGTTCTTCCGTAACCTGCTGTTCAGCCCCCTCCGTCTCGGCCACAGCAACTTGCACTGTTTCTTCTCCAGGAACCGGTTGTAAGGACTCAACCGGGGCAGGCTCAGAATGAGCAGCCTCGGCTTTCTTTCGAGTGGCCATTCGCTCGGCATTTCTTTTTCAAGCCATCTGTATGAGATTCTCCCTAGCCATGCCTTCTGAAAAAGTGCTGGGAAGGTCTCCCAAGTTTGTAAAAATATCTCTGAAGGAAAACTCCGTCCGACCCGAAGTGGACGATGAGTTAGGCTGGTTAAGACCGGCTGTCTCAAACACTGATTTCAGAGCTTCATCGACCTCTTCGGCCTCGGCGGCAAACTCGCTCGAGAATTCGGCATCTACCTCGACAAGCGGCTCTAAGCTTTGCTCCGAATTAGAAGCTTCGAGACCAATTTGCCTAAGGATCTTGAAACTGGGAAAGACAAGAGCCGTAAGGTGTTGTTCGCCAGTTGGGATCGGGATGTCGTCTGCGGCCGAGAACGTAGTATAGGTAGGCTCGTACCACAAGAGAATATGAGCAGCCCTCCCTTGCTTCTGTACGTTTGGACGACCAAAGTACTTTAGCGCAATTTTAATTTCTGCAAGGACTGCGTCGTCAGCCGAAGTCAAAATCCTCTTTAACTTATTGCCTATAAGAATAAAACAAAGATCAATAAACAAGGAGTTACACGGAAACCTGGTTCACCCCTTCGTCTGAGAATAGGGTCTAGGTGATTTTTGCCTTCGCCGAACTCCCAGTTACCTCGGACATTGACCATTACATCGTCAACTCGTTTGCCAGAGCTGGCAAGCATCGTTACCAAATGATGGTCGGTGTCCTTGGCCCTGAAAAAGTAGCACCTGAGCCGACCGGAGGATTTGGCTAAAGCATAGCAGTGCCGAATCGCCGGAATGCCAAGGTTAATCCTGAGACGCCGGTTCAACTCTACGATTCCCATTACGATTCAAAAAAAATTCATATTGGGTTGCGAAGGAATCAGATTCCAATAGCGGAGGACGGCCTTGAGAAATGGGTGTAGGGGAAAGCGAACTCCGCCCTCCACAATGGACAAGAGAGGGAAGATGATTATATTTTGGTCGTCCCTCTCGATATCAAGGGTATTGTTCATTACCAGAGAAAGATGGACATCCTCAGGGATAAAAAAATGTCTTCGGAACCCAGAAATTCGACCCTCGGAAAGGTGGTCTTAGGTCTTTCAAATGCTTAGCCATTGTAGTGGGGACTTAAGGATATTCTAAACCAAAAATAAATACGGAAAACAGGATTGCAAGGAGAAGAGAAGAAAACTTACGAAAGGCAAAGGAGACAAGGAGAGAACGGATAAGAGTTGCAGAAAACGCGTCGAAGAAGAGATATCGACTGGCAGTCCAGAAGGTTCAAATATTTGAAAAAGCATATTTTCGAAGGGACTTGAGATTCAAATCGTAATAAATGCGAGAGAAGCACGAATGGGGCGGGAAAGCGTTACAGTGACCAAAAAATACGTACGCATTCTGACACGCATCGGGAAGAGGGTTAACTGCCGAATTCTTGACTTCTAGCCAAACATGCCGACTAACTTATGCTAGCGAGGTGTTTGGGGGGCAATTGTGGGAGCCGGATTTTAGAATAATCAGAAGCGTACTCTAGAAGACAGACTTTACACGGCTCTACCCTGCACGATAAGGATGCCGAATATAATAGATAGGCCGAATAGATACTGAGCTACGAAGCCAAGTAAAAAAGAGGGTAATGAGTGACAAGTGGGCCAGGCCACGAGGCCCAAGAAACAAGTATAAATAAAGGAACAACAGACTAAGAAAGTATGTGAGAATTATTGTGCTTAACTTAGGATACAAGCATTCTTGAGTGTGGATTCTGACTTGTCCGTCGGAGTGCTAAGTCCGGCACCCCCGACCGGAGTGTTTATTCCTTTTAAGGTGACCAGAAGAGGATCACGAGCGTTCTCCAAGATCAGAAAAGTATTTCCAAACCAGTTCTCCACAAGATCAATTAGTTCCTTCTCACAAGTGAGTAATCTCTCTGACTTCTGTTTAGAATTTAGGTGTGGTGGAATTCAATATATGATACAAGGGATGGTACACTGATGGATTTAAAGTTAATTTTGATAGTTACTGTATAATTAAAAATTTTGATTTACATAGTATCATCGCCCTCTAAAATCACAGCACCAAAAAAAATATGAAAATAGTTTATTTTCATATTTACTAGAGGTGAGCTCTTCTTTTTACTCTTGTGCAACTAGATATTTGGAACACTATTTGATATGAATCTTTTTCTTGTTGGATTTCATTTGGTATTTGAAAATGGCATTCTTAATGGATAGGATGTGCCCTTTCAAGGTCATTGGTTGATAGTGATACTAACCAATTTCTTATTCTCTAGTTGCTTTAAGTTCTTGATGAGTATTTGGTTTCATTTTGCTTATAGTTATATTGGCTAAAAAGTTTTAGTAACTTACCTTGGTTGTATTCTAGAATGATCTTGATCCATCCAAGTTAGTGGTAGAGACTCCATGTGAGCTACTAAGGTATTTGGTCTTGTAAGACGCATTATAAATTTACTGTCCTTTCTTGGCATGATTTATTATGTTATATGGGTGTGCAATTTTAAGGCAGAAATTCAAAAGTCTAACCAAGAATTTACTATTCCTTTCTTGATATTGTTTGATTCAATGCTCATTGTAGTTTACATGTGTACTTGTATTTATTTTTTAGGCTAATGTAACCAGGATAGACCATATAATGTGGCTCATGGGGGACAGATTTTCAGTATTAATATGCAAATTCATAGTTCAGGCAGATGGACAAGTTTATTCATAATGGGGGACATGTTCTCTCGAGGGATCGGGAGAGACACCCGTCTCCTCGTCGTCGAAGTAGATCGCCTAGGAGGGAGAATCAGCCACAACGTAAGTCTCCTCAGTCCCATCCTGGAAGGGAATCCGACGCGACTCCTTGTCCATTGAGTTTCGCGGTCTTCGTGAGTAATAGACCAATGACGGAGGCGGATTCGATCATTCGAGATCCAAATGTGGCAGTCGAGTTTACTCGAAAATTTTTCCACCCGAAGTTCAGCATTCGATGGTAGGTCGGCTGGACTTCGAAGTGTTTCGTGAAGGCATTCATGGGACGGTGAGGGGTTTGTATACGGCTTATGAGATCGGTATGCGTCTCCGCGCCGCTTGCCGCGACATAGATCAGAGAGATGAACGAATTCGGAAGTTAGAAGCTCGTGCCGAGAAAGCCGAGCGTGAGCTAAGGAAAATCAAGCCTACTGGGGCCCAATCAATCGGTCAACCCAACCCGGTTGTCGAAGAAAGGGTCACTCAAAGGCTGATTAGTGATGCAATCACCGATTGTAATACGGCTAGCATGTTCGCGATTAAGACTGCGAGAGGCGTGGCCTATGAAAAGGCTTCCATGACGGCCGACTAGTCAGAATTCAGAAAACCAAAGAGAAACTCGCTGAGGAAGTTTGCCGATGTGAAAATCGTGGCTTTAAGCACAGTTGGATCAAGGCATCTCAAGCCACGGAAGCTCTTCGAGCGTCGGGAATTGATTCGGCGCTGCCACTTTACCAACGTAATCATTTTCCCTTTTCCGTGTTTGAAGTCGAGAAGAGTGAGGATGAGGGTGAGGTCGAATAAAAATACTATGTAATTGTGTAGTTATTGCCTGATTCAATAAATCGTCCTATTTTAAATGTTTCATTGTAACCTGCATTCGGCACACTTACGTTTGCATACATTTTCATTGTATAAACATTGTCTGGCCCAAGTTAAGTAGGCATTTAATTCCTAACGGTTATATGCCGGCTTGTCATGAGTATTCTTGGTTAAATGTCATTCGTTTCACGCACGATCAATCTGCCGATTAGGCTCTGAATTTGGAGGCTTAATCGGCCCAAAGGTGTCACGCTCTAAGGGCTCCGAATCCAGAAACTGTCAGCCCATCTATAATTGCCATAATTAGTCCATTTTAACTCCAAAAAGCCAAAAATTAGTATAGGGAGCGGCTATGGCCAATATCTACCGGCGTTCGTCTTTTGGGGTTCAGTATTAATGAAATCACCTCGGGGTCATCGCAAGGATTAGAAATAAATTACGACGGACTTTTCGCCCTAGTAATTTCACTTATTGTGTTCAGACTCGCTTTAAAACAACTTTGTTGCATGGGGTCAGACAAATGTGAATTTTCTTCATCAGCAAAAGAGAGGCTCGAACTTTGGCTGAGCTCGATACTGCAATGAATTGCAGCAGAGAACCCACCCGTGCGAGAGGTGGGGCGTTCAAAGAACGGGAAAAACGTCAGCCTTCAGGTCGTCGAAGCAGATCACCCCGAAGGAAGGATGAGGCCGACGTAGCGTCGCGACTAGGCTCTGAATTTGGAGGCTTAATCGGCCCAAAGGTGTCACGCTCTAAGGGCTCCGAATCCAGAAACTGTCAGCCCATCTATAATTGCCATAATTAGTCCATTTTAACTCCAAAAAGCCAAAAATTAGTATATGGAGCGGCTATGGCCAATATCTACCGGCGTTCGTCTTTTCGGGTTCAGTATTAATGAAATCACCTCGGGGTCATCGCAAGGATTAGAAATAAATTACGACGGACTTTTCGCCCTAGTAATTTCACTTATTGTGTTCAGACTCGCTTTAAAACAACTTTGTTGCATGGGGTCAGACAAATGTGAATTTTCTTCATCAGCAAAAGAGAGGCTCGAACTTTGGCTGAGCTCGATACTGCAATGAATTGCAGCAGAGAACCCACCCGTGCGAGAGGTGGGGCGTTCAAAGAACGGGAAAAACGTCAGCCTTCAGGTTGTCGAAGCAGATCACCCCGAAGGAAGGATGAGGCCGACGTAGCGTCGCGACCGTTGAATTTTACTGTTTTCATGGGGAATTCCTTTCTTGTCCTGGATCTTGGCCTTGACATTGTCAATGTCAAGGCTCTCTACCTTGAGGGTGATTGTCTCGCCTGTGTGAACATTGTGGATTCAAGCGCGGTCAGATCAAAGCATTTCAAGCTACGGATGCTCTCCGAGCAGTGGGTGTTGATTCGGCGCTGCCGCTGTACCAACACGGCCACTTCCCCTCTTTCACCTTCGAAGCTTGAGAGGGTGAGGATGACGACGACACCGTATGAAAATAGATATTGTAATGCTCGAACGCGGATTGCGTTTTTGTAATTACTGTTTGAATCGAATAAAATATTTTATTTTAAAAGTCTGTATCTCACTGTGAATTTTTGTTAAGCATCTTATTTCGAGTGTTGGCACATTTTGTTCTATTCATGTGGTTGTGTCGGCTCAAATTACATATCCCTACTTTGATGTGAACTTGGAGGGCGCTCTGGTTTGGAGGCTTTATCGGCCCAACGATGTCATACGCCAAGAGGGCTCGGAATGCGGAGACCAATCGTGAATCCACGAGGGGCGCTCCGAATCCGGAGACTTAATTGGCCCAGCAACGTCATGCACCGAGGCGTCTCCGAATCTGGAGACTTAATCAGCTTAGCGACGTCATTCGCCGAGGGGGCTCCAAATCCGAAGATTTTTTGGCCGATCGTGATATCCATGAATGGCACTCCGAATCCGGAGACTTTATCGGCCTACCGACCTCATGTGCCGACGGGGCTCCGAATCTGGAGACTTTTTGGCTAATCATGATATCCACGAAGGGCGCTCCGAATCCGGAGACTTTAACGGCCCACTGACGTCATGCGCCGACGAGGCTCTGAATCCGAAGACTTTGGCCAATCGTGATATCCACGAAAGGCGCTCCGAATCCAGAGACTTTAACGGCCCACCGACGTCATGCGCCGACGGGGCTCCGAATCCGGAGACTTTAGCCAATCGTGATATCCACGAAGGGCGCTCCGAATCCGGAGACTTTTTGGCCAGTCATGATATCCATGAAGGGCGCTCCGAATCTGGAGGCTTTATCGGCCCAACGATGTCCTGCGCCGAGGGGGCTCCGAATCCGGAGACTTTTTTGCCAGTCGTGATATCCACGAAGGGCGCTCTGAATCCGGAGGATTTATCGGCCCAACGACGTCATGCGCCGAGCGGGCTCCGAATCCGTAGACTTTTTGGCCAGTCGTGATATCCACGAAGGGCGCTCCGAATCCGGAGGCTTTTTGTCGGAGCACCTTTCGGCTAGATTTCGTAGCGAGTGGGACTACAACTGTTCAACAAGAATCCTTGCATTACAAAGGTGGAATGTGTACATGGCGAATCTTTCAAAGCTAAGATCATTCCCCATAAGTCGGGTTTAATGACAGAATTTTCAAATTCCAGGACCGCGACGTATTTCTGAGCCGATAAGGACTCCTTCCGATAATGGTCGTCTCAGTTATGACCTAATTGAGGATCAACTCTCCCAGTGTGTAGCGACGCAGCTGAACGCGTTAATTATATGAATTGGCAAGTTGTTGCTGGTGTCACCTAGGACTATTGTGGCTTTTCGATATAGAGTTGTCCGACATCGTTGGGGATGTTTCGCTTTGGCACTTCGGAGGAGTTGGCCTACGACTTCGCGGGCGTCTTTCCAGAAAGGAGATAACATGTTTGTGCGGATTGCCGGGAACCACGGATTTGCTCAATGCCGTGTATGGTCGGGAAGCGCAGTAGCTGATGGTAGGTGCTTGGCACGACTTGAATAGCATGCAACCAAGTTCGCCCCATGATGAGATTATATGGCGAAAGGAGCTTGATGACCAAGAACTCTACATCCATTGTTTGGGAGCCTGCTCGAACGGGTAGTGAGATTTTCCCCAACGGGTACTCTGGATTTGCGTTGAAGTCGAACAAAGGACAAGGAGCTGGAGACAGATCTGATTCGTTGAAGCCGAGTTTGATAAAGGTTTCGTAATACATAACCTCTGAAGTGCTCCCTTGGTCTATGAGGACGCGCTCAACGATAGATCGACTCACGTGTAGCTCAATGACCAATGGGTCACTATGGGGGAGTGTTACGCCGAGAAGATCGGAATTGTTGAAGACAATACTCGGAGCTTCATGGGGCTGCTTCGATGGTGTGCGTTGGTTCTGGGGGGCTGACTGAATTGCGTGTACGACAAGTGGCATTGGAAGGCCGTATATCATATGAATGATGCTGAGCGGAGGTGAATCCTGCCAAAGGGCAACTGTTTTGATTGCGTTTTTTTGGACATGTTGCTGGAGTCAACCATCTTGCACAAATTCCTCAAGGTGGTCTTTCAGAGCATAACAGCTGTCCGTATCATGACCGTGATCTTTGTGATATTCATACCACTTGTCTTGTTGCCTCGTGTCAGGAGGTCCCACCATTTTGGACGACCATTTGCAGAACGAAAGGTGTTGGATTTGGGACATAACCAAGCTGATTGGCTCTGACAACTCCGTATATTTCTTGCCGGTGCGCTTTGTGCGCCTATTATCAACTTTCAATTGCTCATTTGTTCGGTGTGAGCATTGTTCGCTTGATCGGTGAGAATCCCGTTTCTTGTCTCGTTTAGCCCGCTGTCGTAGTTCAGGGCTCTGAGGAGGTACGGAACTTATTGGCTGAGCAATTTTAGGGGGGGCCATTTTTATGGCAATGTGTCCGGCTATAACCCGCAAGGCGTTATCTTCCACTTTGTAGTATTCCTCTACTTTCTTCATCAACCCCCAGACTGTTTTGGGGGGTCTTCTAGTCAAGGAACTGCGGAGGGCGCTATCCGGGTGTAATCCCATTTTGAAGGCGGTGATGGCCATGGAATCGTTGCAAACATCATCAACAAGATTAAAGCACTCCCAATATCGTGCCGAATATGCTCTTAGTGTTTCTCCTGGCAAGATTTGCATTGCCCAGAGAGAGTCGGCTTGTTTCGGCTGAACCTCGTTGGTGATGAATCTGGCCCTGAAGGACTTCTGTAGTTGGTGGAAGGTTTTGATCAAAGCCGGTTCTAGTTTATAATACCACCTGACAGCCAACGGTCCTAAACTGCTGGGAAATATTTGGCACATGAGGGCCTCGTCGTCTGCATGCAATGGCATGGCTTGCTTGTAGTGGCGAATATGATCAGTAGGGTCTGACTTTCCATCATAGAGAGTGAATGACGAGGCTTTAAAATTTTTGGGAAGGATTGCCCTTGCGATCCGTCACACAAAGGGATCATGCTGGTCCTCGTCATCTGAGCCATTTCTTTTGCGCTTATGCCTTATACGTGGGCCCTCTTCAGAGGAGCTGGAAGTTGCAGGTCGTCCTTTCTTTTTGGGCTCCGGAGATAGTGAGTCGGAGTCGCTATCAGTGTCTTGTTGCTGGACTCGAGATCATCGACCAGCTGCTTTCAGAGGTCGTTCTAGATCTTGGCACACGGCTTGTTTGGACTTTGCCACCTCCAGGGCCAAATCCTGACGGAGACGCTCGTTCTTAGTAATCATGTTCTCCAACCGCTGCTCGTTTTGCTTTGCTTGTTCCATGATCACTTGCATTGCCTCATGCTCTAGGGTCGAAGGTAAGGCGAAGTTCAAAGCGCGTTGTGTCGGGATATTCTTCGGTCCATGCATGTTTGTTGGAGTAAAATCATCTAACTGCGTGGTTTCATCAGTGGCTATTGGAGGGTCCTAGATCACGCCCGCCATGGATGTGCTTGAGTATTCCCACAAACGGCGCCAATTGTGGAGAAGTGGTTTTGGGGATACTCTTCAGATCCTGGGGGACGCTTTTGATCCTCTTCTAGTCACCTGAAAAAGAATGAACACTCCGGTCGGGAGTGCCGGAATTAGCACTCCGAAGGGCAAGTTAGTCTCACACTCAAGATTGCTTGTATTCTAAGTTAAGCACAATAATTTTCACATACCTTTCTCAGTCTGCTATTCCTCTATTTATACTCATTCCCTGTGCCTCGAGACAAGGCCCACTTTTCACTTATTATCCTTCTATTCCCTCGGCTCCATAGTTCAATAATTATTCGGCCTATCTATCCATTTTATTCGGCATCCTGAACGTGCCAGATAGAGCCGAATAGTATCTAGCTGGAATATGCTTCTAATTCTTTTTAATATTCGGCTCCCACAACTAACCATCGTAAGTGGTTAAGTAAAAGAGAGAAAGAAATGGGGGTTGGAAGACATGCATCACACACACCCACGCTTATTATAACAGTTGGCCCTCTTGACGGAGGGTCCGAATAAGAAGCTAACTAGCTAATCTAAGCTAATTAAGCTAATTATTATATCACAAAACTAATTAACTAACAAAGCTAACTAATTAAGATATTACAACACAAATTGAATAGCTAAACACATTTAACTAATTAGGTATAGAACCAAAGCATAAACTAGCTAAGAAAAGCATTAAGGAGAGGTCCTCGGGATGAGGAGTGCATGCATGCTCGGTCGCCTCGATCGGAAATCCGTCGCGATACCCCAACTTGCCTCTGTTTGCAACTGTTCTCAGAACCTTGCACCAAGCTCCAGAAAGCTTCTAACTCACCTTGGGGACCTGTGGAAGGGTTGCCGACCACCTAGGGGTGTTTCCAGCCACTGGCCGACCAATTTTTGTTGCAACAGAGAGCAAGAAAGGGCATGGCAGTGTATTTGCAAGACATGTGTGCACAACCACCCTCCTTATCATTTCATAAGCTCAAGGGAGTGTGGTTCTCGACCCTCAGGCCACCAATCACGCATCTCGATGCATGATGGCCGAGAAGCCAAATTGCACAATTCAATATGGAATGAATGCACACATAAACACATAAAGCCTTGAGCTCTATCATGTATGATCAAAAGGGTCGATGACCGAGAATTGAGGCACGTTTCATCACTTTAAGTATGAAATGTCCCTCATTCCTCGTGTTTGGACTAACACCTAATTCAAACACAAATGCAACAACAACATGCAAACATGTAATGCAACTTAAGCATGCAAAAATGCAATGTAAGGCATGCAAAACACAATGCAACTACGTGTCATACACAATGCAAAAGATAACATGGCATGCTCAATGCAATGTAACATGGCATACACAATGTGAAGAACATGGCATACACAATGCGATGAACAACATGGCATACACAATGCGAAGAACATGGCATACATAATGCGATGAACAACATGGCATATACAATGCGATGAACAATATGGCATACACAATGCTAAATGGACTTAAACCAAAAATGGACATACCTCAGTCATGCCCAAATCAGCGACCATAATGATGAAACTAAGGCATGAAGATCAAGACAAGCATGCTCAACTCTCAAGCATGATGAAGAAGCGATAAACATGGAAGTGTGACAAACACTAAAGGCTCTGAAATCAAGTGTGAAATGATGCCAAATCATTCAAATAACACAAGTAAAGCATGCAAGAGGGCCAAAGGCACAAAGCCATTAAAGGTACTACACAAGGGGCATGCAATACATGGCACAAATGATTGAACCAATCATGGACAGAGCTGAAATAGGCCTAAACAAAGACCAAAACAAGCTAAGATGAGGGCTCAAGGACCTAGGAAAGAAGGCATACATGCTAGGCCACAAACAAGGCAACAATGCATAACATTCAAAGGCACTTAAAGAGGGAATGATGTGGGAACATGGCAGTCCTATATGCTCTTAAATGTCATGGTAAATGATGCCAAATCATGTACACAATGCAAATGAAGCATGCTATGAAGCTCAAAACTTGAAACTATCATAGGCACTTGCAAAACATGAAGCATATAGCAATGGCAACCCAAAACAGTCCTAGAACATGTCAAAATGAGTCTAAAACATCCATGGAAGGAAGCCAAAATAAGCTAGCATGAAGGGCATAAGGCATGGAATATGCAAGACAAATAAGGTGGATTACACTACACCTATCAAGACCAAGCATGAGATGGCTTCTCCAACAAAAATCAGAGTTATATCATGACAAAATAACCCCCAAAACACACTGAAATGATGGCTCGCAAGCTTAGGGATGAAGGCATACACAATGGTTCATGTTTAAGGCATAAAGGGCAAGCCCTCCAACGCATTGAAAGAGTGAAAGATGCAAATGTATGACCACACTACATAGACTAAAATCACATATGAAATGATGCCAAATCATTCAAATAGTCCAAGCAAGGCATGCTAGTGGACTTGATACACAAAGCTAACAAGCTAGAATACATTATAGCTATACAAAGCATTGCATGCATGACCAAAACAACATAAATCAGAGCTAGAGCATGCTAAAACATGGACAAATGCTTCTTAGAGTTAAGCCAAAATCATGCTAGAATGATGGTCTAAAGCATGATACACATTAGGCTAATTCATGGAATTGCACTACAAGTGCATGGAGCATGCAAGGGGCTATCAAACCAACCCAAAATAGATCTAAGGCATGTTAAAACAACACCAAAAACCTACTGAGATGGCCCCAAAACAAGCTAGAAAGACATGCTCAAATATGAGGCACACAAAGCTAGTTTGTGAAATTTACACTACAAGTGTATAAGGTATGCATAGGGTGACAAAACCAAGTCAAAACAGTGGCATGCCATGCCAAAATAATCCCAAATACATGCTAAGATATGGCCAACATAAGCTTAACAAGCATGCTCAAACATGAGGCTAATAAGGCAAGCATTCAAGACACAAGGAGAGGGGATGACCCTCTCCTGTTTGGGACCTCAAAACACCATTTCCACCACTGAAATTCCTCTAAGTTTCAGTAGTGAGAAGACCCAAAAGAAGTGGTCCTAATAGCTTAAAATGATGGCACAAGAACATGACCAAACAAGGCCTAAGAGGGGGTAGACTACCCCCAACACAAAAGTGACCTTAAACAAACATGTTAAGCATGCAAAATCAAAACTTTTTATAGTAGAAAGTTAAGCTTAAATCAACATGAAAATAGGTCCAAAAGCTTAAACCAAAACAAGGATTTAAAGGCTAGTTGACTCACCCTTGAAGAACACCTTCAAAACCACAACTCCAGCAGCTTTTCTGAGCTTAAACCAATCCAAAAACTCCAAAACCAGCTCCTAGGGACCTCAATTCCAAAAGGATGGTGTTTGAGTGTGTGTTTGTGTGCAATAGTGTGATAAAAAGGCACTTTTGAACACAAATATGAAGAGAAGATGTAAGATAGATACAAAGGTGTATGTATAACTCTCAAGCACAATTTTCTGAACCTGGTGGAGGAGGGGGGAGGTTCTCTCTTATAGAAAACAAGCAACAAGCTTGTTGGACAAGCTTTTGGCCTAAAGCCATCCCTCCATACACGTGTATGGAGGATGGCTTCTATGCCTTCCACCTGTAACAGCTGGCCTAAAAATATCTCCAAAAAGGTGATGGAAAACTGCCGATCACTTGAAGTGGTCAACTAGCTACTTCTACTGGTCAGCCGACCAGTGGAAGTGGTCGGCCAAGGAAAAAAGTGGTCGGCCATGGGGGGGAGATGGTTTGCAGCATGAAAGCAAGGCAATGGTGTGGTGATTGACCAGAAAAGGTGGTCCAAAGACTAAGAAAACCAGTTGCCCGACCAAAAAACTGGCTGGCATGAAGGAAAGTGGTCTCCAAGGGGAAGAACTAGTCTCCCACCCTTGTGCCACCTTCCAAACAAGGAAAACAAGGTTTGTACCAAGAACAAACCAAAAAGGATGCAAGACAAGAGTTTAGGAGGCAAGGCGCGCAGTCGGGAGACCCGAAAACTAGTCTACGGGCACCAAAAGTGATCTACGACCACAAAAGTGGTCACCAAGACCACAGTGTCCCTCTACGCAGAGGCAACAAGGTGTGGTTCAAAAACCACGCCAAACGGAGAACGTTAAGTGGTCCTGAGACAAGGCGCGCGGCCGAAGGCTCTGAAAATCGGAAACTAGTCTCCAAACGAGGAAAGTGGTCCACGACCACAAAAAGGTGGTCCACAAACCTACTCCTCCCTCTAGGGATGGGAAACAAGGCTTGGTCCACAAACCGAGCCGAAACACAAAGAGTTCAGAGGCCCGGAGACAAGGCACTCAGCCGAAAACTCCGAAACCTCGAAACGAGCACAACATGCGCAATCACTGAGCGCTCAATCGACGACGTCTGAGTCTCAACGTCGGTCAAAAATAGGGTGTCTACAAGTACTAAACCTCAGTTCTGTCCCCAAAGCTTTCTGCAATCTTTCCACAATCTAGATACAAATTTCGGATCTCTATCCGACACAATAGATACTGGAACTCCATGTAAACGGACAATCTCATCAACATATATAGTAGCTAGTCTATAAGCATCGAATGTAGTTATAACATGTAGAAAATGTGCTGATTTAGTCAGTCTATCAACTACAATCCAAATGGGATCCATACCTCGAGGGGTTCGTGGTAGACCAACAACAAAGTCCATAGTCACATGCCCCCATTTCCATTCTGGAATAGGGAGAGGCTGAAGTAGACCGCCTGGTTTCTGATGTTCAGCTTTAACTTGCTGATATTGAAGGCACTTGGACACATACTCGCAATTTCTTTCTTCATTTTGGGCCACCAAAAGCTTTGCTTCAAGTCTCGATACATCTTGTTATTACCCGGATGCATAGCAAACACCGATTTATGAGCTTCATCTAGAACTCTTTTCTTTAGTTCTGGAATATCTGGGACACACATTCGGTTTTGAAATCTTAACACTTCATTTTTAATGCTAAACTCTGCCTTCGGACTTGTCTCAAGTTCATCAATCACTTTCTTGAGGAATTCATCTTCTTTCAGTTTCTGTTTAATCTCCTCAATGATTGTTGGTTCGGCTAAAATGGCGGCTATCAATCTGCCCTGTTCACACCATATCACTTCAATCTCAGACTTCTCAAAATCTTGCAAAATATCTTTTTGTTCAGTAAGCAAACAAGCCAAATTCCCCATTGATTTTCTGCTCAAGGCATCAGCAACTGTATTGGCTTTTTCGGGGTGATACTGGATTTCAAGATCATAATCTTTTATCATTTCAAGCCATCTCCACTGTTGCATATTTAGCTCCTTATGTGTAAAGAAGGACTTCAGACTTTTGTGATCCGTGTAGACTTCACATTTCGCCCCATACAAGTAATGCCGCCAGATTTTCAAAGCAAACACAACTGCAGCCAATTCTAAATCATGTGTTGGGTAGTTCTTCTCATGTGGCCTCAACTGCCGGGAGGCATCGGCAATTACCCTTCCATTTTGCATTAATACACAACCCAAACCTTTATAAGATGCATCACTGAAAATTACAAAGTTTTCCGTACCTGTGGACAATGTCAATACTGGTGCAGTAGTCAATCTTGTTTTTAGTTCATGAAAGGCGGATTCTCTTTCGTCATTCCATTCAAATGGTTGTCTCTTGCGTGTCAGTTGGGTAAGAGGCACAACTATTTTTGAAAAATCTTTCACAAATCTCCTGTAGTATCCAGCTAAACTCATGAAACTGTGAACTTCTGTTACATTAGTCGGTGTGGGCCAATTTACAATTGCCTCTATCTTTTGCGGGTCCACTGAAATTCCTTCCTTATTGATGACATGCCCTAAAAAGATAACTTCATCTAACCAAAATTCACACTTCTTTAGTTTGGCAAATAATTTCTTTTCTCTAAGTGTTTGCAAAACAGTCCTCAGATGTTGCTCATGTTCAAGTTTATTCCTTGAATATATCAAAGTATCATCAATAAAAACTACAACAAATCCATCAAGGTAGGTCTTAAAAATTTGATTCATTAAGTCCATAAACGCTGCAGGAGCATTAGTCACCCCAAATGGCATAACAAGACATTCATAGTGACCATACCTTGTTCTGAATGCTGTTTTCTCAACATCTTCTGTCTTTACTTTCAACTGGTGGTACCCGGATCTCAAATCAATTTTGGAAAACACCTGTGATTCCTGCAACTGGTCAAACAAGTCATCAATACGAGGTAAGGGATATTTATTCTTTATTGTCACCTTGTTCAGTTCTCGATAGTCAATACACAAACGCAAGGTTCTATCTTTCTTTTTCACAAATAACACCGGCGCACCCCATGGTGAAGTACTAGGTCGGATAAATCCTTTATCAAGCAGGTCTTGTAACTGTTCTTTCAGTTCTTTCATTTCAGTGGTAGCCATTCGGTAGGGAGTTTTAGAAATAGGTTGAGTGCTTGACACAATTTCAATAGTAAACTCTATCTCCTTGTCCACTAATTCCCTTGGTAATTCATCTGGAAATACATCTGGAAATTCGCTAACAATAGGGATACTACTCACTTCAACATTCACAATTTGTTCAGACAACATATAACACAAATAACCCTGGCACCCTTTCCTGATCAGTTTACATGCCTTCATTGCAGATATTACGTAAGGTGGAGGCACTACCCCATTACCCACAAACACAATTCTTCTTGTCCTGGTGGTTTAAACACAACCCGTTTTGTTACACAATCAATGGTGGCACAATATTTAGTTAATCAGTCCATGCCCAGAATTACATCAAAATGTCTAAAGTTCAAGGGTAACAAATCCACATATAGAATAGCATTCCCAATACGCATGTCACAAAACCGATATACAGATATACACAACACAGATTCCCTGGATGGAGCACATACACATAGCAAATATGGCAATGGTTCTAGAGGTCTACTCAGTCTAGATACAAATGCACAAGTTACGAAGGAGTGTGTTGATCCGGAGCCAATTAACACAAAAGCATCCTGATTACATATAGAGATAGTACCTAAGACAACGACGTCAGCATTCCGTGTATCACCCGGAACAAGCGCAAACACTCTTCCTTACCTCACGGTATCCTCAGTGGTAGTAGATCTCAAAGTATTCCCCGATTTTGGAATTGATGCTGTTGAGCTAGCAGCTAATTTCCCACTGTTTTGGTTATAGTCTCTGGCCATGTGCCCGGTTGTACCACATTTAAAGCAGGCTCTTAACACACGGTAACAAACTCCACGATGCTTTTTACTGCAGATATTACACATAGGAGATGTATCTCGGGAAGAATTAGAAGTACTCGAGGAGCCCGTATTCTATTTTTTCGAAAATTTCTTCTTTGAAAAGAAGCCTTGTCTTTTGCTACCTTTCCATTCAGTTGTTGGTTTAGTGTGTCTGGCTATGTTAGCTTCTAATATTATGTCTCGGTCTAACACCTCAATATAAGTCTCTAGTTTGAGAACATTCACCTTTTCTAACATGTCATCCCGGAGTCCCCCTTCAAAATGTCTCGCTTTCTTGTAGTCGGTGTCAACCACATGTGGTGCAAACCTAGTCAATTCAGTGAACTTGGCTTCATACTCAGCAACAGTCATGCTGTTTTGTTTAAGTTCCATCAACTCCGACACCTTCCTATCACGGACACATTGTGGAAAGTACTTATCATAGAAAATTTCCAAGAACCGTGTCCAACCAATACCCTTATTGTTTTCACGCATTAGCATCCATCACCTTCTTACCTCATCTTCAAGAGTAAAAGTGGCTAGAAGCACTTTCTGTGTCTCTGAACAAGGAAACACTTCAAATAGCTTTTCAATGCCGAGAACCCATGCTTCAGCTTTTAATAGATCCAATCCCCTATGAAACTGCGGCGGTTTCATTTTCTTAAACTCTTAGGTGAGAGCTATTATTCGGTCATCATTCTGATTATCTTGCACATGTGATACTGGAGGAGGAGGCGGAGGGTGTGGTTATTGCCACTGCTATTGTTGCCTCAATGTTTCTGCCATTTCTTAAATTAACCTTTCCATTCTATCCATTCTAGCAGTAGAAAATTCCTCTATTTCATCACCTCTTGTTCTCAACATCTTATTAGACTTGCATTATTCTTTATACAAAAGATTCACAAGTATGCATATACTAAATGGCACATATATTCAAACAATTCGAAATGAAAGCAAATCACAACTTATAGCACATAATCGTTCACTTTGAAACATTTAAGCATATTCTTGATACTTTCGAATTCATATTTATCACATGAATGCATCCTAGATCTTTCCTAGACACTTATTGCTCATTTGGACAAGTGTGTGAGTTATTAACTCGTGCTCTGATACCACTCTGTCATAACCTGAACCCGCCCCTATGGATTAAGGTCATAACTGGCCAGTAATCAAGGGATTACCTGCGGCCTCAAACTAAACAAAACGTATTCCATCAGAGTTAAGGAGCCAAACGGAAGCAAATTCAAAATTTTGTCCATAGAGCCGTGCTTACATGGCACATCAAATAACACATATCTGCATTCATTAATAACTTACACCAAAAGGGAAATCAACTTAAAATGTTATACACCCACATGATCATTCAAGTCTTAGTCAGCCTAACCAAAACTTATATACAAAGGTAATCCAGCATTTTCGCCAATATAACAAGATTATGACAAGAGAACAAACGAGGCAAAGTAAGTCTCATGCGTGAGACGTTTGGGCTGACTCTCCAAAACTTGACCTTTCTCACAGACTTCACTGGGGCTGGGTTTGGACATCTCTTTGCTCACCTAAATACACATGAATGAGTATGAGCGAAAGCCCAGTGAATAATATCAAATGAAGAAGGTACGCAAATGAAATTCACATATATCAGATGGCCTTGGGCCCATGTAGAATTCTATTTAGTGCATTATTTTGGTACATTAGGCGATCCAAGCCTGAACACATCAAACGGCCTCTGGCCCACTTCATTCCTTAACAAACGACCTCGAGCCCAATTCATTCATGTATATCAAACGGCCTTTGGCCCAATCAATTGTATCGAATGACCTTTGGCCCATTCATTCATTCATTCATGTCAAACAGCCTTCGGCCCATTTATTCATTCATGTCAAACGGCCTTCGGCCCAATCAATTGTATCCAATGGCCTTTGGCCTGACCATATGGCATAACAAATATTTGTCCACAATTCGATCTAACAAACTTATAAGACTTAGATGGAAGTAAGCAATTGGACAAATAACATACTTCAAATATCTTTATTAAGATATTACTCACAGTAATTTGCCGATGGATTTGCCCTTGTGCTTGACCCTACACATTTCATGAACATAATGGGTCATAAACGATTCAATCCGTTCTTAATTCATACATCCCTCTTAGGCTTCTTTCTTATCCTTTTAACTCATTTATGATGCTCAATGCATGCCTAAGAGTGCTTAGAAATGAAAGAGAACAGAAAATAAAACACAGAACACCCTTACAAAATTTTTGAAACAAGGGTCCCTGCTCGAGCGTGGGTTCTGCCGCTCAAGCGAACCCTCATGGTCTGCAAAAGCACTGGTTGCCTCATTTTTACGCTCGAGCGTGAATTCGGACGCTCGAGCTGAAAGTCACACCACATGGCTTCCTGCTCGAGCGTGAATGTCCCCGCTTGAGCGGACATCAATGTCTGCAAAAATTCTAGGAGCTCGCATTTCACGCTCAGGCGGCGCTTTCCTCGCTTGAGCGAACATGCCAAATTCTGGGTTTTTCCAGCAACCATTTTGAGCTTCAAGCTCGACCTCAAGGCTCCAAAACACATATTTTTGGACACAAAAACATAAAACACATCACTTAACATGAGGTCATAACTAATAGGAAGCCAATTGTTCAAAATCATAATCTAATTCTCAAATCAATCAACATTTCTCTTGCATGGTCCAAACTTATGCACTCAAGCTTCATACCAATTTCATAACTTCATCAATCATGCATGCATGTCAATTTTTTATTTCATTTCTATTTCAAATGCTACATATGACACTTATTATTATGAAACCCATGAAAATTATGCATGCATGTGAAGATTGGTGCCCAACTCTCCATGTTCAACATTATTCATGCTAGCTTATGCAATTTCATGGCAATTCATGGTGATTCATAGTAATTTCATGCATGCATGTGCATTCTAACTTCATATTCAACTCAATCTTTGCTAGGAGCTACCATATCACTTGAATCCACAAAATCACATACCCAACTCATGAATTAAGAGTTGATTACTCACCTAGGAGCTTCAATTCTTCCAAATTTTAGCTAATTCTTGAGCTTATCTTCAAGATTCCCAAGTTTCTTGATCAAAACTTCAATTGCCTTCACTCTCTCTTTCTAAATTCAGTTCTCTCTCTTTCTAGAGAGCTACTTTCAGCCAAATGAATTAAAAAAGAGGAATTGAGTGTGAATGAGCCTATTTATAGGCTCTCTTAATCAAATTACTTAAAATTAAGTAATGGTGCTTTAATTAGTCATTCTGAATCTGATTATTTTGATCCGAATAAATTTTCAATTAAATTTCACCATAGGCTCTAAAAATTACGCTAATCAGAATGGCGTAATCAATTTCGGGTTCTGTGGCCTATAGGGCCCTCAATTTAAATTCTAGAGCAGCGAATCAGACGGATTTTCCTATGGTGAACAGATAGAAATTCAAAACCACATATATTCATATAAATGGCACTCAAAACCATATTAAACACATAATCACAATTATAATTAAGATTAATTAGTATAATACGGAATAGGGTTATCACAGCAGGTTTGCAAAAATATTGAGAGTTTGCAAAGCCTGCTCGAGGGCAAGAATGGCCTCTCGAGCAGAGGAGCAAAAATTGTAAAGCTCTCTCAAGCGCAAGAATGGTCGTTCGAGTAGAGGAGCAAAAATCTGGGCAACAAAGGTTTGGAAAAACAAGCAACCAACCTATTCCAAACACACAACTACAATCCAATAACCAAATTTAAGAGGGATTAAGGGGAAAAACGACAATGAACAACATTCAGAAACTATAAGCCCGAGTCTGGAATACAACAAGAGTCGGGTCAAAACTGGAATCACTATACCGTGACTATTGTTGTTCATGTCCACTAGTGGATTCTTGAACTTCAATTTTACTTCTTTTATTTGATTTGTGCTTGATTTCAAATCAAAGAAGGAGGAGGAGTTCGTGGCTATTCAACAGAGAACTAAGGTTGATTTCAAATCATGGAAGAAGAAAATTAAAAAAAAAAACAACTTGAGGCCATGGTTGGACCTTCCAATCGATTTACTGACAGATAAAGTAATGGTATAAAAGATTTGAGTGAGAAGGATGAGAGATTAGAGCATAAAAGTGATTGCTAGCTCCAACAATTCAAATACACATCATTGTTAGATCTCCAACTTTGTAACAATATACAGAGCCGTGCAATCAAGAAACTATTTTGAATGAGCTGTGTAATCAAGAAACTATTTTGAGTGAGGAAAGCCTAGCTAGTGTATTTATTTCCTATTGTGTGGATAGTTGGAGGAAGGCAAAAGTGTGAGTGGAATTTGATTGAAAGTTTGAATGCCACTTATGAAATTAAGATTGTTAAAGGATATTTAGGTGATATATTAAACATAAAAAGAAGAAAAAGAAAAAAGAGCAGAAGCCACAAAATGAAGGATTCAAGTGCAATGTAACACAAATATTTTGATAACAGTAATCTATAAACCCACATTTTATAGTTTTTACAGAATTACAGAATGTTCTTGAAACAAAGTGTTCCTAATAGAAAATTCTGAATACAGTGCTGCAACTCCAACAATGAGGTAAATCTATTTTTTTGGCTTCTAAGGCATCGAAATTTGGTTCCTATTCTCATCTTTTTATGGTTTCTTCAGAATAAAAATATGCAAAATCATGAATAGCCTTTTTGAACCAAGTATTTTCAATTTTATTTATATGGGAATGAACTTTCAATTATTCCGTCACTAAGGTTTCTTTTAGAGTAGCAGAGAATAATGCAAAACTCTATTTGATCTTGTATACTTTCTTCAGTTTGTTTCTTTTAGAAAGCAAATGATGGAGGCTTGATGTGGTGATGGTAAGCCTCTCACTACAAGAAAAGTTTCCTATGATGGCGCTTGTATCAAGATGTTTTAAAAAACGTTGTCATATATCCCAATAATCAATGCACTTTTCAAGGCGTGACGGCTGTTAATAGTCTCAATAAGCCAAGTCTGTTTAACTTAACAAACACTTAACCCCATTCCATTTACCAAAAAAATAACACAATCTTCTCATACACCGCTCTTCTCTCTCACAATTAACATTATTCTCTCTCACTCTAGCTGTTTTTCATCGAACTCAAACTCAAACTCGAACTCGAACTCGATCACTCTCACAAATCGCAGATCTAAAATCGAACAACAAAGTTGATCTAATCTGATCGAAATCCGAACTTGATTTGATCTGATCTCTCTTACATTTTGTTAGATCTGCTCTCGCTCTAGCTGTTCTTTATTGAACTTGAACTCAATCTCTCTTGCAAATCATAGATCCGAAATCGAACAAGAAAGTTGATCTAATTTGATTGAAATCAAAACTTGATTTGATCCGATTTGTTCACTCTTGTTTTTTGTTAGAATTGCTGATTAACAAGGTTTCAAGCAAGTCATTTTTATTTTGTTTTTCATTAACAAGTGTTAATCGGTGTATGAGTTTGAACTATTAGATATACTTTCTCATTCTCAAATTAGATCTGCTGATTAATTATCTATTTTTCATTCTCAGATTAGATCAGATCGATTGCATACACTAGGTCAATCTCTCTTGCTCTTCATCAGGTACATTTTTCAGATATGTGGGAGCTGGATTTTAGAATAATCAGAAGCGTACTCTAGAAGACAGACTTTACACGGCTCTACCCTGCACGATAAGGATGCCGAATATAATAGATAGGCCGAATAGATACTGAGCTACGAAACCGAGTAAAAAAGAGGGTAATGAGTGACAAGTGGGCCTGGCCACGAGGCCCAGTAAACAAATATAAATAAAGGAACAACAGACTAAGAAAGTAGGTGAGAATTATTGTGCTTAACTTAGAATACAAGCATTCTTGAGTGTGGATTCTGACTTGTCCGTCGGAGTGCTAATTCTGGCACCCCCGACCGGAGTGTTTATTCCTTTTAAGGTGACCAGAAGAGGATCACGAGCGTTCTCCAGGATCAGAAGAGTATTTCTAGACCACTTCTCCACAATTGGCGCCGTCTGTGGGAATACTCAAGCACATCCATGGCGAGCGTGATGGAAGATCCTCCGACAGTCACTGTCGACCCTATACCGCAAAATGAAACCACTCCAACAAAATTGCTTGGAACAGAGACTATCGCCGTAAGACGTGCCTTGAATTTTGCCTCACCCTCGACTTCGGAGCACGAGACAATGCAGGCGATCATGGAACAAGCAAAGCAAAATGAACAGAGATTGGAGAACATGATCGCTGAAAACGAACGACATCATGAAGATTTGGCCCTGGAAATGGCGAAGTCCAAGCAAGCCACGCACCTAAATCCGGAACGATCTCCGAAGGCAGGTGGGCGACAACCTCGAGCACGACAAGACATAGATAGCAACTCCGACTCATTATCCCGGAGCCTAGGAAGAAGGGACAACATGAAACCACCAGTTCTTCCGAAGAAAGTCCCCGTACTATGCACAAGCGAAGAAGGAACAGTTCGGACGAAGACCAACACGATCCCTTCGTACGACGGATTGCAAAGGTTGTGCTACCCAAGAAATTCAAAGCACCGTCGTTCACCTTGTACGACGGCAAATCAGACCCCACCGACCACATCCACCACTACAAGCAGGCCATGATATTGCATGTAGACGACGAGGCCCTCATATGCCGGATATTTCCCAGCAGTTTGGGACCATTAGCAGTCAGGTGGTATTATAAACTGGAGGCGGCTTCGATTAAAACCGTCCACCAACTACAGAAATCCTTCAGGGCCAAAGTCATCACCAACGAAGTCCAGCCAAAGCAAACCGACTCTCTCTAGGCAATGCAAATCCTGCCAGGAGAAACACTAAGAGCATATTCGGCGCGATATTGGGAATGCTTTAATCTTGTTGATGACGCTGCAACGACTCCACAGCCATCACCGCCTTCAAAATGGGATTACACCCTGATAGTACCCTCCGTAGTTCCTTGACTAGAAGACCCCCCAAAACAGTTTGGGGATTGATGAAGAAAGTAGAGGAATACTGCAAAGTGGAAGATGACGCCTTGCGGGTTAAAGCCGGACACATGGCCAACAAAATGGCCCCTCTCGAAATCGCTCAGCCAATAAGTTCCACACCACCTCAGAGTCCTGAACCACGACAACGGGCTAAACGAGACAAGAGACGGGATTCTCGCTGATCCAGTGATCAATGCTCACACCAAGCAAAAGAGCAACTGTAGGTCGATAACAGGCGCACAAAGCGCGCCGACAAGAAATATACGGAGCTGTCTGAGCCAATCAGCTCGATTATGTCCAAAATCCAACATCTTCCGTTCTTCAAATGGCCATCCAAGACGGTAGGGCCTCCTGACACGAGAAGGCGGGACAGGCGTTGTGAATATCACAAAGATCACGGTCATGACACAGACAGTTGTTATGCCTTGAAAGACCACCTTGAGGAATTGGTGCAAGATGGTCGGCTCTAGCAACACGTCCAGAAGAGCACAATCAAAACTGTCACCCTTCGGCGGGAGTCACCTCCCCTCGGCGTTATTCATTTGATATACAGCCTTCCAACGCCACGAACCATACACGCAATTCATTCAGCCCCCTAAACGCAACGCACATAAACGAAACAGCCCCACGAAGCTCCGAGCATTACCTTCGACGATTCCGATCTTGTCGGCATAACGATCCTCCATATTGATCCATTGGTCATTGAACTACACGTGAACCGATTTACCGTTGAACGTGTCCTCATAGACCAGGGAAGCACTTCGGAAGTCATGTATTACGAGCTCTCAAATGGTGGATGTGGAATTCTTGGTCGTCAAGCTCCCTTCACCGTATAACCTCATCATGGGGCGAACTTGGTTACATACCATTCAGGTCGTGCTAAGCACCTATCATCAGCTGCTATGCTTCCCGACCGAACATGGCATTGAGCAAATTCGTGGTTCCCGGCAATCCGGACAAGCATGCTATCTCCTTTCTGGAAAAACACCAACGGAGACGCAGGCCAACTCCACTGAAGTGTCGAAGCGTGACAGTCTCGACGATGTCGAACGGCTCCCTGACGAAAATCCACAAAAGCTCTAGGCGATACCAGCAGCAACTTCCCAAGACGAATGCTTAACGCGTCTAGCTGTGCCGCTACACGCCGGGAAAGTTGCTCCTGAAGGTATTTCCAGATGATAGGAGGCCGGTTGATGAAAAATTAGGTAGGCGGCCCTGCTCCTAACGCACTTGCGCAAATTTTATCATTAAACCCGACCTGTGGGGAATGATATTGGTTCTAAATGGCTCACCATGCACACTTTCCACTTCTGTACTGCAAAGATTCCTGTTTACTCTCTGCACAATCCAGTTCAAAAGTGTTCCAAATAAAGTGTTCAGATTCAGAGCGCCCTTCGTGGATGTCACGATTGGCCAAATAAAGTCTCCGGATTCGAAACCCCATCGGCGCATGACATCTTTGGGCTTATAAAGCCTCCGGATTCGGACCGCAGCGCCGCATGACGTCTTTGGGCCGATAAAGCCTCCAGATTCAGAGCGCCCTTCGTGGATGTCACGATTGGCCAAATAAAGCCTCCGGATTCGGAGCCCCATCAGCACATGACGTCTTTGGGCCGATAAAGCGTCCAGATTCGGAGGGCCCTTCGTAGATGTCATGATTGGCCAAATAAAGTCTTCGGATTCAAAGCCCCAACGGCGCATGACGTCTTTGCGCCGATAAAGCCTCCGGATTCGGAGCGCCCTTCGTGGATGTTACGATTGGCCAAATAAAGTCTCTGGATTTGGAGCTCCATCGGTGCATGACGTCTTTGGGCCGATAAAGCCTCCGAATTCGGAGCACCCTTCGTGGATGTCACGATTGGCCAAATAAAGTCTCCGGATTCGGAGCCCCATCGGCGTATGACGTCTTTGGGCTTATAAAGCCTTTGGATTCGGAGCCCCATCGGCACATGAAGTCTTTTGGCCGATAAAGCCTCCGGATTCGGAGCGCCCTTCGTGGATATCACGATTGGCCGATTAAACCCTCCGGATTTGAAGCCCCATCGGCGCATGACGTCTTTGGGCTTATAAAGCCTTCGGATTCGGAGCCCCATCAGCGCATGACGTCTTTGGGCCGATAAAGCCTTCGGATTCAGAGCGCCCTTCGTGGATATCACGATCGGTCGATTAAAGCCTCTGAATTCGGAGCCCCAATGGCGCATGACGTCTTTCGGCTTACAAAGCCTCCGAATTCGGAGCCCCATCGGCGCATGACGTCTTTGGGCCGATAAAGCCTCTGGATTCGAAGCGCCCTTCGTGGATGTCATGATTGGCCAAATAAAGCCTCCGGATTTGGAGCTCCATCGGCGCATAACGTCTTTGAGCTTATAAAGCCTCCGGATTTGGAGCCCCATCGGCGCATGACGTCTTTGGGCCGATAAAGCCTCCCGATTCGGAGCGCCCTTCGTAGATGTCACGATTGGCCAAATAAAGACTCCAAATTCGGAGCCCTATCGGCGCATGACGTCTTTGGGCCGATAAAGCCTCCGGATTCGGGGCACCCTTCGTTGATGTCATGATTGGCCAAATAAAGCCTCCGGATTCGAAGCCCCATCGGCACATGATGTCTTTGGGCCAATAAAGCCATCGGATTCGGAGTGCCCTTCGTGCATGTCACAATTGGCCAAATAAAGTCTTCGGATTTGGAGCCCCATCGGCGCATGATGTCTTTGGGCTGATAAAGCCTCCAGATTCGGAGTCCCATTGGCGCATGAAGTCTTTGGGCCGATAAAGCCTTCGGATTCAGAGCGCCCTTCGTCGATATCACGATTGGCAGATTAAAGCCTCCGGATTAAGAGACCCATCGGCGCATGACGTCTTTGGGCCGATAAAGCCTTCGGATTCAGAGCGCCCTTCGTGGATATCACGATCGGTCCATTAAAGCCTCTAAATTCGGAGCCCCAACGGCGCATGATGTCTTTCGGCTTACAAAGCCTCCGAATTCGAAGCCCCATCGGCGTATGACGTCTTTGGGCTGATAAAGCCTTTGGATTCGAAGCGCCTTCGTGGATGTCACGATTGGCCAAATAAAGCCTCCGGATTTGGAGCTCCATCGGCGTATAACGTCTTTGAGCTTATAAAGCCTCCGGATTCGGAGCCCCATCGGTGCATGACGTCTTTGGGCCGATAAAGCCTCCGGATTCGGAGCCCTATCGGCGCATGACGTCTTTGGGCCGATAAAGCTTCCGGATTCAGGGCGCCCTTCGTGGATGTCATGATTGGCCAAATAAAGCCTCTGGATTCGGAGCCCCATCGGCGCATGACGTCTTTGGGCCGATAAAGCCTCCGGATTCGGAGCGCCCTTCATGGATGTCACGATTGGCCAAATAAAGTCTTCGGATTTGGAGCCCCATCGGCACATAACGTCTTTGGGCCGATAAAGCCTCCGGATTCGGAGCGCCCTTTATGGATGTCACGATTCGCCAAATAAAGTCTCCGGATTCGGAGCCCCATCGGCGCATGACGTATTTGGGCGGATAAAGCCTCCAAATTCGGCTGACCAAATAGTGCCACCCAGCGACGCGCAAGGGCCGAGTAATATTCCGAATTCGGAGCGCCCTCCAGAATGAAAACATTTACACGTCGAAGTAGGGATATGTAGGTTGAACCAGTACAACCGCATGATCAAGACAAAATGTTCCAGCATTCAAAATATAATGCTTAATTCAGCATACAAAAATTCAGAATGAGACAAACTTTTAGAATGAAACATTTTATTTGATCAAACAATAATTACAAAAGAATGCAATCTGCGTTCGAAGCATTACAATGTCTATTCTCATACGGCATCGCGTTGATACAAGCGGCAGCCCCGAATCAACGGCCGTTGATCAGAGAGCACCCGCAACTTGAAATGCTTTGATTTGACCGCGTTTGAATCCACGATTCACAACGACGATGTAATCACTCTTGAGGCGGGGATCTTTGGCACCATACACAACGTCAAGGCCAAGATCCAAGACAAGAAAGTAATTCCCCACGAAAGCAGCAATGCTCAATGGTCGCGGCTCTACGTCGCCCTCATTTCTCGGTCGCGATTGCGGAGAACTTCGCCATTGCTGTTTCTCCCGTAAAGGTGATCCACTTTGACGACTTAGAGGCTGATGTTTTGCCCGTTTTTTGAACGCCCTACCTCTCGCGCGAATGGGTACTCCGCTGCGATCCATTGCAATGTCAAGCTCAGTCAGAGTCTGAGCTACTCCTCTGCTGCTGAAGAAAAACTCCATTCAACATTCACACTTATCTAACCCCACGCAACAAAATCGTTTCAAATCGAGTCTAAGCACAGTAAGTGAAGTCACTGGAGCGAAAAGTTCGAGGCGATTTATTTCTAAAATCATTGTAGTGGCCCTGAGGCGATTTCATTAATATTGAACTCCAAAAGACGGATGCCAAGCGATATTGACCGTAGCCACTCCATGTACCAATCTTTGGCCTTTTTATTTTTCGGGTTAAAATGGCCTAATTATATAAACAACAATTATAGATGGGCTGACTGTCTTTTGATTCGGAGCCCGTGGTGCATGACACCTTTGGACCGGTTAAGCCTCCGAATTTAAAACCCCATCGCCGCAACTAACCTTGTGTGACATGCCAAAAATATATTTAGTGAAGAATGCTCATGACAAGCCGGCATATAACCGTTCGGAATTAAAATGCCTAGTTGATTCGAGCCGGCCAATGTTTATACTATGAAATGCATGCAAACACGTGTGTGCCGAATGAAATTTACAAAGAAATATTTAAAATAGAACGTTTTATTCAATCAGGAAATAATTACATAGTTATGAATGCGATCTGCGTTCGAACGTTACATTGAATTTTTTTATACAGCGTCGCCCTCATCCTCACTCTGCTCCACTTCAAAGGTGGAAAATGGAAAATGGTTACGTTGGTACAATGGCAATGCCGAATCGACCCCCGCTGCTCGGAGAGCTTCCTTGGCCTGAAGCGCCTTAATCCAACCATGCTTAAATCCACGATTTTTGCATCGGCAAACTTCCTCGACAAGCTTTTCCTTGGTCTTCTGTATCCCTACTCTTCGGCCATTGTGGAAGCCTTTTTCATAGGCCCTCCCCTTCGCGGATTCCATCGTGAACATGCTCACCGTATCGCGATCGGAAAGCGCGGTACTGATAAGCCGCTGGGTGACCCTTTCTTCCACGATTGGGTTAGCATGTCCGACGGGTTGTGCCTGAACGACCTTGGCCTTCCCTAGCTCACGCTCAGCTGATTCCGGGCGAGCCTCCAAGCTTCGGATGCGTTCATCCCTCTTCTCTATTTCTCGGCAGGAAGCACGGAGACGCATGTCGATATCGTAGGCGGTATAGAGCCCTTTCACTGCACCGTGAATGCCTTCACGAAACATTTCGAAGTCCTGTCGACCTACCATCGACTGCTGGACCTCGGGAGGAAAAATCTATTGAGCAAATTCGACTGCCACACTCGAATCTCGAACGATCGAATCTGCATCTGTCATGGGCCTATTCTCCATGAAGGCTGCAAAACTCAATGGGCGTGGGTTCTCACCGGGCTCCCTTCCAGAACGGGGTTGCGGGGATTTGCCCTGTGGCTCATTGTCCCTCCTGGGCGACCTACTTCGACGATGAGGAGATTGACGTCTCTCCCAGTTCCTCGAAATCCTGCCTCCCGAGCGCGAAGGTTCACCACTTCGATTCATGTCTCCTCCCAGCTCAGCTAGCGTCCTCGCTTCTCCATTGCTGTTATAGAAGAGCCTATTCGACATTCGCACTTGTTTATTCTTCGTCAAAGACCTGGACTAAGTTGCTCACTAAGCACTTAAATAGGACCTTCATTCATAGATTCCCTATGAGGGCAGCGCCTCCAAGGCAATCTAATTAATATCGAAACCTCAGCAGCCCACAACCAACTGAGTCGTGCCCCCATCAAGTACTGAGTCAGGCAGTCTTAACTTCCTCAAGGGCAAAATTCATGAACCAGCTGGGGCAAGACCGGATTCATCAATCTATTCAGTTTGCGAATACACTCGTCAATATTGTACTATTTCGTATCTCAAATTCATGAAGTAGCTGGGGCAAGGGCAGATTCATCAATCTATTCGGCTTGAGTGCCGTAGCCGCTTCACGAATACACTCATCAATATTGTATTATTCGGCATCTCAAATTCATGAAAAAGCTGGGGCAAGGGCAGACTCATCAATCTATTCGGCTTTAGTGCCGCAGCCACTTCACGAATACACTCATCAATATTGTACTGTTCGGCGTTTCAAATTCATGAACCAGCTGGGGCAAGGGCAGATTCATCAATCTATTCGGTTGGCGTGCCGCAGCCGCTTCATGAATCGATTTACTAGTCCTATTCGGCACAAAGATTAAACTAATATAACGGCCAAGATTACATTGTTATCCAAACTAGTGGAAGGCAAAACCTTTCATTAATGTCAAAAACTGCGTACAAGTAACAGTGAAACGGGAAGGAAATTTTCATTAATAAATTGAGCTCAGATAGTAACTAATTTATACATGAAAATTACCTTGAATCCACTAAACAAAAACGTTCATTAAAATTAAAGATACTTGATAAAACTAGAATGTCTCCCAGATCAATCCTCGGGATCAGACTCAAGTAGCTCAACGTCCACTTGCTCGTATGAAATTGGCAAGGCCAATGTAACTCCAGCGGCAACAAGGGCTTTGAGCCACCCATGTTTGAATCCCCGATTCTCGAATTTGGGGACCTCATCTACGTCCTTCAAGGCGGCGCTCTTCCCAGCTTCTAGCGCCGTAGAAGCTACAGATTCGGCTTTTTCCTTAACCGCCTTCAATTCTTCTAACTCAGCTTCTGCCTTGGAAAGCGCCTCTTGGGCTAACTTGAGTGACTCCTCGCTCGCGTTCGCCCTATCCTCGGCTTCAGATCTGAGCTGGTCAGCAGTCCGAGCCCTCTCATTTTCAGCTTCAGCTCGAGCACTTTCCATTGCGGCCCTCATCGCCTCGAACTCGGCCCTGCTTCTTTCACCTTCAGCTTCAAACTTTAAGCAACCAATTCTCTCAATGGCATCACGCTGCCGGCGACCTAGTTCGGCTATCCTTCCAACTGTCTGCAAAACAAGTTTGGATCACCACATCAAGCAACGTCGTATGCAAACCAAACTAAACGGGCAAAAAAATAAGTATTGTATACATACTAGAAGGGCTGACTGGGCAGCGAACGCTATAGCCACCAAATCTGACTCTTCTCAAAAGGTGTCCTTGTCAGTCGGTAGCGAAACCGAGGCAGCCAAGCTCAACGCCATGGATGGATACTTTATGGCAGATGCGTCAGAGGAGATTGGCGTGTCTTTGATTTTCGGTTGAACAACGAAGGGGACAACCACGTCGGATTCCTCTAAGCCAGGCCGTTTGTCAGCAGGGCTATTAGATTCCTCTAAGCGAGGCCGTTTATCAGCAAGGCTATCCTTTGAGCTGGCCTCTCCCTCGGTGAAATGTTTTTCGCCCCACTCTTCTGAAACCAGCCGTTCTTCCGTAACCTGCTGTTCAGCCCCCTCTGTCTCGGCCATAGCAACTTGCGCCGTTTCTTCTCCAGGAACCAGTTGTAAGGACTCAACCGAGGCAGGCTCAGAATGAGCGGCGTCGGCTTTCTTTCAAGCAGCCATTCGCTCGGCATTTCTCTTTCTCACCATCTGTATGAGATTCTCCCCAGCCATGCCTTCTGAAAAAGTGTCGGGAAGGTCTCCCAAGTTTGTAAAAATATCTCCGAAGGAAAACTCTGCCCGACCCGAAGTGGACGGTGAGTTAGGCTAGTTAAGACCGGCTGCCTCAAATGCTGATTTTAGAGCTTCGTCGACCTCTTTGGCCTCGGCGGCAAACTCGCTCAATAATTCGGCATCTACCTCGACAACCGGCTCTAAGCTTTGCTCCGAATCAGAAGCTTAGAGACCAATTTGCCTATGGATCTTGAAATTGGGAAAGACAAGAGCCTTAAGGTGTTGTTCGCCGATTGGGATCAGGATGTCGTCTGCGGCCGAGAACGTAGTGTAGGTAGGCACGTAGTGTAGGTAGGCTCGTACCGCAGGAGAATATGAGCAGCCCTCCCTTGCTTCTGTATGTTTGGACGGCCAAAGTACTTTAGTGCAATTTTAATTTCCGCAAGGACTACGTCGTCAGCCGAAGTCAAAATCCTCTTCAACTTATTGCCTGCAAGAACAAAAGGTAAGGTTTGGAGAAAGAGCCGCATAAAAGAAAGATCAACAAACAAGAAGTTACACGGCAACCGGGTTCACCCCTCCGTTTGGGAATAGGGTCTAGGCGATCTTCGCCTTCGCTGTACTCCCAGTTGCCTCAGACATTGACCATTACATTGTCAACTCGTTTTCCAGAGTTGGCAAGCATCGTTACCAAATGATGGTCAGTGTCCTTGGCCCTGAGAAAGTAGCGCCCGAGCTGACCGGAGGATTTGGCTAAAGCATAGCAGTGTCGAATCACCAGAATGCCAAGGTTAATCTTGAGACGCCGGTTCAACTCTACGATTCCCATTACGATTCGAAAAAAATTCACATTGGGTTGCAAAGGGATCAGATTCCAATAGCGGAGGATGACCCTGAGAAATGGGTGTAAGGGAAAGCGAACTCTGCCCTCCGCAATAGACAGGAGAGGGAAGACGATTATATTTTGGTCGTCTCTCTCCATATCAAGGGTATTGTTCGTTACCAGAGAAAGATGGACATCCTCAGGGATAGAAAAATGTCTTCGGAACCCAGAAATTCGACCCTCGGAAAGGAGGTCTTTCAAATGCTTAGCCATTCTAATAAGGACTCAATGATATTCTAAATCAAAAATAAAAGCGGAAAATAGGACTGCAAGGAGAAGAGAAACAAAACTTACGAAAGGCAAAGGAGACAAGGAGAGAATGGATAGGAGTTGAAGAAAACGCTTCGAAGAAGAGATACCAACTGGCAGTCCAGGAGGTTCAAATATTCGAAAAAGCATATTTTCGAAGGGACTTGAGTTTCAAATTGTAATAAATGCGAGAGAAGCACGAATGGGGCGGGAAAGCGTTACAGTGACCAAAAAACACGTACGCATTCTGACACACATCGGGAAGAGGATTAACCGCCGAATTCTTGACTTCTAGCCAAACACGCCGACTAACTTATGCTACCGAGGTTTTTGGGGGGCATTTGTGGGAGTCGAGTTTTAGAATAATGAGAAGCGTACTCTAGAAGACAGACTTTACACGGCTCTACCTTGCACGATAAGGATGCCGAATATAATAGATAGGTCGAATAGATACTGAGCTACGAAGCCGAGTAAAAAAGAGGGTAATGAGTGACAAGTGGGCCTGGCCACGAGGCCCAGGAAACAAGTATAAATAAAGGAACAACAGACTAAGAAAGTAGGTGAGAATTATTGTGCTTAACTTAGAATACAAGCATTCTTGAGTGTGGATTCTGACTTGTCCGTCGGAGTGCTAATTCCGGCACTCCCGACCGGAGTGTTTATTCCTTTTAAGGTGACCAGAAGAGGATCACGAGCGTTCTCCAGGATCAGAAGAGTATTTCCAAACCACTTCTCCACAAGATCAATTGGTTCCTCCTCACAAGTGAGTAATCTCTCTGACTTCTGTTTAGAATTTAGGTGTGGTGGAATTCAATATATGATACAAGGGATGATACACTGATGGATTTAAAGTTAATTTTGATAGTTTCTGTATAATTAAAAATTTTGATTTACATAGTATCAACGCCCTCTAAAATCACAGCACCAAAACAAATATAAAAATAGTTTATTTTCATATTTACTAGAGGTGAGCTCTTCTTTTTACTCTTGTGGAACTAGATATTTGTAACACTATTTGATATGAATCTTTTTCTTGTTGGAATTTCATTTGGTATTTGAAAATGGCATTCTTAATGGATAGGATGTGCCCTTTCAAGTTCATTGGTTGACAGTGATACTAACCAATTTCTTATTCTCTAGTTGCTTTAAGTTCTTGATGAGTATTTGGTTTCATTTTGCTTATAGTTATATTGGTTGTATTCTAGAATGATCTTGATCCATCCAAGTTAGTGGTAGAGACTCCATGTGAGCTACTAAGGTATTTGGTCTTGTAAGACGCATTATAAATTTACTGTCCTTTCTTGGCATGATTTATTATGTTATATGGGTGTGCAATTTTAAGGCAGAAATTCAAAAGTCTAACCAAGAATTTATTATTCCTTTCTTGATATTGCCTGATTCAATGCTCATTGTAGTTTACATGTGTACTTGTATTTATTTTTTAGGCTAATGTAACCAGGAAAGACCATATAATGTGGCTCATGGGGGATAGATTTTCAGTATTAGTATGCAAATTCATAGTTCAGTCAGATGGACAAGTTCATTCATAATGTCAACATCATAATAATTTTTTGACATTGTTGATTTTCCCTTGTGAGTACCCAACCTCTCCACTAAGAAAAGAACATAATGATCTAGTTTCTTAATCTGCTCTGTTCCATGATGGTTCATGATTTATGTATGTAGTCACTTCATGTGTGTGCACACACATACACATACTGTAGTGAACCAACAAAAGTGTAGCATTCTTGTCGTGGTATGCAACAATAAGTAGATTTTCCAACCATTCAAGTTTATTGAAGTTGTGTTAATAAAATTAGTTGTTACCCTTTTTCTTGTTTCAAACTTGCAGGTTGATGATGCCTTCATTCAACTTATGGAAAGAAACAAAACTAGGCCAATCAACTTTGGTAATGTAGGTAAAAACTAAACTATTTTTATTATTTTGCTTAATCAACTTTGGAGATTTAATGGTTGCTCCTAAGATCAAATCGTATCGATTTTCAGGCTAAAACTAAAACTACTAGCCACACAAAAACAGTCAATGACTCTGAAGAACATATGTCGTCAATTAATAAACTGTTTTCTTATGTGCATGGTTGTCTTGTGCTCTAGGTTTCGTTGTTAAGATAAATAAAATGTGGGATCACACTTCTTCCGACACTTAATTTAGCAAAAATTTAGTTAATTAAATTTGTTGTGCCTTCTTTTGTTAAGCTTGATCTAGACCTAAAGAAATTAGTTTTTATTTATTTTTTATTTTTTTATTTCCAAGTTTAAAAACTCTTATTGATCACACATTGTCAGATCTGAATATTGGACTAGTGATGAAAGGGAATGGGTTGAACTATCAAGATTGGCACCTTTATTGATCCTATAGTTTGGGAAAAAACAGGTAAAGATTTTGACTTCCACTTTGCTTTTATTTGTGTTCTCTTTACAGTGTTTCTATCTAGATTTTTGTTCTGTTTATATAAATATATTGTATTTTTTTTTCCATTCATGTTCTTCACAATAATTTCTTTTGTTTTGATTGGAGTACAAAAGTCTTTTGTGAAGGTATGGTGAGTAGGATTGCTAACTTTGAGACTGTTAGGGATATCAAAGAGAAGCTTCGCTATGTAAGGTTAGAGAATATCATCATAGTTTGGTTTTCTTTTATGGAATTTGTTCATTGCAATTTACTTGTTATGTTTTGCAGTTATGATTGCCGAAGGGAATACCAAATTTGGCACACCATTTTGGTGTCTTTTTTTTTTTTTTTTTTTGTATTTCAGTGTCTTTTAAGTATCTCAGTTGGAACTTATTTGAGACTTTTGTTGCTTGAACTTAATCTTCATAACTGATGATTACTATAGTGTGCTGGCATTGGAAGAAATTGAGTCACATCTTCACTTCATACTTGTTTGTTCCAATAAGCCTATGTTCTGTTATTTTTATGGTTGCTTGCATTGCAATAATTACGATTTTTATGATTGTCAATTTACATCTCTATTGTGGTTTTCTACTTTTAGTTTTTTTACTACAGCTGGTGGTTTTGTCACTTTTAATGATTTGTTTATATATATATATTTGTTATACAACACAGATGAGTAAGGGTAAAAATAAGTGACTAAAATGGGTTCACCCAGCTACCAAAATGTATGCTTCTTAGTAAGTTAATTTGTATATGTTACAATTTAATTGGTATTTTTCTTAAATTCTAGATCATAATAACAATATGACTCAAGCTATGGGTGCTGGAATAAATTTGTAGATGGTTTTCTCAACTCTCCAATAAGTTTACTGTGAGACTAGATTTGTTTTCTTTCTTTTCTTGGGATCTTATAACAGGTACCGTGCATGTTCTAGTGTTGGAGAGAGCACTCATGCTTTATGAAGTTTTGTTTGTTTGCTTGTTATATTAAATGTTGTTCTCTGTGATGATAGTTAGAACAAAGGATTTGATTGCCATAGGAGCATTTTTTAATGAATAGTCTAAGTTGGAGTCTTGTTTGTACAAGCGTTGATGAGTTTTGTGTGTGTATGCCTATGTTTTTTCGAACTTATAATTTATTAAGAATCTTTACTTTTTATATATTCTATATTTCTCTCTGTTTTGCAACACTTCAAGAATTCATGTTTGACATTTGTTTTATCAAAATTCTGATGCATCACATAATGCTTATGAACTACACCAAGTTTTGGAAGAGGTGAAATGGGGATATTGGTGAAGTTTTGGTGTTCCAACTTCCTTTTCCTAAGAATCAACATATTCTTATTATCCAGTAATTCACTTATCCTGAAATTTTGTTTGCTTATTTTTTTTTTTTTATCTTTCTTGTTAAAGTGAAAATAAAGTTTAATTATAAATATAAACATTGTATTTCATAGCATATTTTCATGGATTTCCTTAATTATATGCTTGTGGATCTGCTTTTCTTGTTTTAGATTGCTTAATATAAATAAGCTATTTTGCTAGGTAAGCAAATCGTGACAGTGAGTTGGAAAAATCTGAATTAAAGGGATGGGGGTTAAGGCGTAGGTATATTTTCTTTGGAATAATCTGATTGACATTTGTAATCATCGTTGTGTAGAGACATTTGTAATCTTGTTTTTTAATTTATTAATTTGTTTCTTCTTGTTATTAGTCACTTAATTATGTTATATTTATCGACTCTATATTTTCTAGTAAGAGTTCTAAAACTTTTTTTTTTTTTATTGTGTTTTGGTTTTTTTTTTTTTTTAATTTTTTTTTTTTATTTTTTTTTTGTTTTTTTTTTTTTTTTTTTTTTTTTTTGCTAGGGGTGATATGAATACATGCCAGTTGAACATGTCGTAGATGTTATTTACTTATGAATTCAAGATATGTTATATTTTTTAATTCTGTGTTCAGATGTAATTTTTATTATCTAGCCCTAGTTTTTTTTCCCCTAGAATGTTGATACAATTTTTATTTGCTTCTGTAAGGCTAGGGAGGACTTGGCTACTTTGGAGGACTATGAGGAAGTTGGGGTTCAGTCTGCTGAAGGAGAAGATGATGAGGGTGATGAGTACTAGGCTTATTACTTGTTTGAATTGAAACCAATGGACTCAATTGACTTACAATTTGGATTGCAATTTGCCTTTCAGATATGCGTTTTTGGTGGTTTGTGTCTATGTTTTTTTAATAATCTATGTTTGTTTGGTGTTCTGAACTAATGATGATGGTTATAATATTCCTATGGTTGTTTGTTTGTTGAATGCAAATTTATGTGGAAGTTCTATTGAAATTTATGATAATCTGTTGGTTGTATTTGTCATTTGACAAGTTTGTTGCTTGATTTTGGTTTAGAATAATCATGCAATGTAATGCCTCAAAAATATAACAATAAAACTATCTCACAATATTAGATAACAATACATTACTGATTATAACATCCTTCTATTCATATCATTCGATTTTACAAAAGATAACGCATGCAGTTATATATTCATAAGTTCTAGCCCTGAATTTATAGCATGTGCCACAAGTGAGCAATACGAAATAAGAGTTAAACAAATAAAGTAATACCCTATTGGCTATAACTTTTCAAGATGATGATTGCTTACAACAAAAGTGAGTTTGAAACTCAACACAAACAAAGCCCTAGTCTTGTACAAAATAATTACAAAATAACAAAAAAAGCTCTTTGCTCCAAGTCCTCCCAAGCTACGGCCTCGGCGGAGGCATATTGTAGACACCCCATTTTTGACCGAGATTAAGACTCAGACGTCACCGATTGAGTGCTTGGTGATATTGCATATCGTGCTCGTTCAGAGGTTTCAGAGTCTCGGCTGCGAGCCTTGCCTTTGGATTTTCGGGCTCTTTCATGCTTTGCCTCGGTTTGCGAACCAGGCTCTGTTTTCTCTTCCCGAAGGGAGGAAGAGGTCTCGTAGATCATCTCTCAGTGGCTGTAGGCTACGTTTCGTGGTCGTAGGCCATTTTGCCCGTTTGGAGTCCGGTTTCCAGTTTTTCGGAGCCGTTGGCAGTGTGCCTCGGTTCGGGACCGCCTAACCACCTCTGTCTGCCCCGGTTTTTGGCATACATCTTATTTGCTCCCTTTTGAGGTACACTGCGGTCCGAGAGACCAACTTCGTGGTCGAACACCACTCCCGGTGCCCAACAATCAGTTTTCGGGGCCCCAGACTGCGCGTTTCGGCCCCCCAAACCTTCATTTTGCATCGGTTTTGGTTCATTTTTGGAAAGGACCTCTGTTTCATCATTAGGAAGGTCGTAGAAGGGTGGGAGGCCAGTAATTGTTCCGGCAACCAGTTATATTTCCTCATCGCCCTCCGTCGCCCGTTTTTCTCACTTGAAAGCCAATGTTGACCACCTTAAGGCCACTTTTTCCAGCTCTAAACCACATATTTGTGTTGTACACACCTGGGAGGCCACCAATATCATATGGTCGGCTACTAATTATGTTTGACCCTTTTGAACCCCTCCAAAAAGTGGGCTTTTCTCTCTCCTGGTTTACTTTCTCCAGTTTTTGACCACATGGTTGTGTTGTGCACACATGGGAGGCCACCAATCCGGGGTGGTCGGCCACTAATGTTGATTGACCCTTTTGACCCTTGGCCGGCAGGCCATAGGAGGTGGCCGGCCGGCCACCTAAGCCCAAGAAAATTGGCCGGCCATGTTCCTTGCTACAAGGTACATCTCAAATATGCATCTCTTTCCCCCCCAGATTGTGTATCCGGGGGGTGCATTTTTTGAGGGAAACTTGGTTTGTTTTCCCTCCATTTTTTCCTCCCTTTTTCCCCCCCTTTTTGCCTTTATAACAGGGGCTCCAGCCCTGATTTTAGGGTTACCAAAATTTCCCTTGAAGCTCCCTTCTTGTATCTCTCTTTCTCTATACTCCCAAGCCCAAAACCTCCAAGTTCCTACACCCTTTTCTTCACCACCACCTAGCACCATACCTCCAACCTCCATTGCAGCAGTTTGAAGTTGTTTTCCAGAGCTAAAGAGTCACCAAACTCAAGCCAAGAGTTGCCTAAAGTTTGGTCTTCAAGGGTAAGCACCATCTTCTCTCTTTTTAGCTTATTTTTCCATCCTATCTAAGCCATTCTTGCTTACTGTTTTGGGCTCCGACCCTAAGTGGAACTAGGCTTATTTTGAGCCATTTTTCATGTTTCATTAAGGGCCTCTCACTGTTTGAGGCCTCCTTGTTGCACTTGCTTCATTACCCCTCTTGTATGCCTATTCCTTGTGTGGTATTTTTGGCTTATGTATAAACTGTTTTGAGGTATGTCATAAACTGTAAAGTTGCTTCTTTTGAGCCCTTCTTCAACATTGTTGAAGGTCTCATCAGTGTTTGAGGCTTCCATTTGCTGCTTGCCATTATATCTCTCTTTTGGCCATATTTTTGCATGATTTGTTAACCTATTGTGCTTCCGTTTTTGGGCTGAGGTCAGAACTACAAATGACCTAATTTTGACCCCCTCTTCATGTTTTATTAAGGGTCTCTCACTTTTTGGGGCATCCTTTATATACTTTGTGTTATATCTCTCTTTTGGGCCTTATTTTGAGTAGTATTTTAGGCTTGCATGCATACTGTTTTGGGTCCGGACATCAACTGTAAAGTACAGTTCAGTTGTTCAGAAAATAATCATTTTTGAACATATCTTTACACAATCGTTACTCACAGAGTTCGGGCTACAGTAAGCTAGAGCATGCCTCCCCAGTCGCCAACCCTCCACAGTTAACAGATTGAACACACTAAGCTACACAACTGGGAAAGAATAACTTAATCCCTAAGTTGCCTCGATGTGTTCTACATCTATGCCCTCAGGAAAATGCTTTAAACTAGGCCTAAGAATGCCTAGGATGGGATGAGGATGCAAAGATGTAATTGGAAAACAGTTTCAGAATTTTCAGAAAACAGAGTCCCGCTCGAGCGCATGTTTCCCCGCTCGAGCGGATATGCAACAAAGGTACACGCTCGAGCGTCAAATCCCTCGCTCGAGCGTACTGTAAAAGTACTGGATGGGTGAAATCTCCACTCGACGGACGCTCGACGCCCGCTCGAGCTTGAGACACATGACTCCGCTCGAGCGCCCAATCCTCCGCTCGAGCAGACTGTAAAACAGTACAAGATACTGGATGCTCGGATTCCACGCTCGAGCGTCACTTTCCCCGCTCGAGCGGGAGTGCAAAATCTGGAAATTCCAGATTGCACATCCAAGCTCAAACTCAAGTTTAAATGCATCAAAACCGATCCCCTTTGACCCATTTTCTGGAAAACTCTTATAAACTCATAGTTAGACATGATTCAAAACTCAATTTGAGAAATCAAAGCCCAAGGGTGTTTAATTCAAACCCAATTTCAAACCAATTCCATGAATATGGAGAACATGCAAACATGCATGAATTCAAATCAATTCAAAGCTTCAATTTGATGCTCTAAGGAGCCAATTGGTTTCAAAACATGATGAAATCATGGACTACACTCAAAACATGGACATGCATGCAACAATTTGCCATGAGCTCAACTCAAAATCCAACAATACTAACATGCATGCATGAACTATGCTCTATTTCAGCATGCTAGAACTAATCCATGGCTCAATCCTCAATTTTGACATGAATCATGCAAGAATAAGATAACAAGAGGGTAATTACTCTACCTTAGGTCTCCAATGCAAGACTAGAAGCTCAAATTAGCAATCTATACTTCAATTAGCAAGCAATTCTCCAAGTTCCAAGCAATTCAAGATGAAGTCCAAATTCTCTCACTCTCTCCCTCTCATGGTCGGCTATACACTCAAGAGAAATGGCTGAGCAAAATGTTTGTTTCAAGTATACAAAGGCTCTAACATGTTATAATAAAAGACCCACTAACAATGGCACTAAGGTAAATAAGGCAACTATTGCAATTTAACTCATTTTAATCTAATTTAATCATACCTAATCAGTTTTCGGATAACTATACCATAAAATCACATAAATTACGATGATCATAAAACACTAATCGATTTCCGGTTCGGCCGCCGATAAGGCCTTCAATTTGCAATTTAAACATAAAAACATGAACAGATAATCAAATAAACAATCAAACAGATAGATTACAAATTAACCTACATACTCAGTCAATTCAGTTCTAGTTTTCGGTCAGTCAGTTCAGTACTTTAATCAGTTCAATTATCAGTCAAAATCAGTTCAGTTTAACGGTAATCGTTGTTTATCGGTAAGCAGTGGTGAGGGTTATTACAATCTTGAACTACATAACTCAGAGAAATTTGTATTTATTACAATTTTCTCTGTCAATGTTAATTTTCTGTGGAAGTTAAATTTTTCTAACCACATTAGTTTGGCTAGTTTAATTTCTGCTGCTTATTTGATTTTCTCTGTCTATTTATGTATTTGATTTTTGGGGCTTGCTTGATTTTCACTGTGTATAATTGAAATAGAAGGAACAACAACCAACAACCCAGCAAGAACAAGTGGCACACAAACAACAACCAAAACAAAAGACAAAAGTCTATGGTAACTGAAAAATATTGAATCAAATAAATTTACATATTGAAATATAATCTATTACTTCATAGAAATTTAACTTTTACTGATATTTTCACTGTCTACAGTGAAAAAAAGATCTTACATCAATGATAAAGAATTTAAACGCAAAAAAAAGGAAAGAAAAGCAACAAAATCCAGACTTTCAATATCCCAAAGTTGTGAAGGTGACGAGAGGTTCAAAGCAAGCTACAAAGCAAACAGAGCAAACCATTAAAACAAAGAAGTACTTGATGTCGATGACTACGTCTTACCTCAACCAACAAGCATCAGAAAATCTTGGGTTTTTCCATAAACTCTACCGGTTGCAAAATTTGTAAAAGAACATGTAAAAGATATCTTGCAGCACATATCAAATGTGTCTGGACTTGAGTAAAAGATATCTTGCAACACATATCAAATGTGTCTGAACATGTAAAAGATAGCTTGGTATGTTACTACTCTTTAATTTGATTTTCTTTAGAATTTACTTACTACTTTTTTTTGTTAAGATACTTCTTGAAGCTAGTTGTGTCACTAGTCTAATTTTTTTTGGCTAGTTGTGCGCATTTAAAATTTCTCTATGTGTATATTTATGAAATTCTTGTCATTTTAACTTTCTCATAACCATTCTTTGATTTTCTCTGACCACAAAACTTCATCAAGATGATGAAAAATCAAACTTTTCGAGTCTTATTATTTGACAAGCATATTGAAACCGCATGGAGGAACTATAGGTTCCTCTGTTTCCCAATATACCGGGGGCAATGAGAAGTCAACAGATGGAAATCACTACACCTTACTTATCTTGGACAAACAAGACAATTTATTGAGGTACTACAACTCACTAAGGCCAATGAGGGATAATGCACAAGACAAATATATCAAAGATGCAAAATAATTGGTAACGAGTGTAAATTTCTTCAATTCATGATAATGTTTATGTGATGATAATTTTTATAGAATCCCATTAATTTGTGTGTAAATTTCTTTGTTATTTAAAAATTATTCTTTTTTTTACAGTAAGATTATGTGGAAAATTTTCTGAGAGCTTGCCTTGAAAGAGAGGCATAATCACAACCCTCTTTTAAATTGATAAACTCACAAAACACAAATTATGACTTTCAATATGTCGACAATGCTCCACAACAAGCCAATGATTCGTAAGTCTTATACAACATCTATAAATAAGATAATCTAATTTGAATGTTTCTTAAAACTAACTATACCTATAATTTGTATGCAGTGTGGATTGTGGCCTCTTTGTATGCTACATAATGAGACAATATACCAACCACGAACCTATCAGCTCGACATTGTCGGCACAAGACGTAAGGTTGATGTGGGCAGAAATCATAGAGAGATTTGCGACCGAAGTTGGCTAGTCATGGACAAAACCGTTCAAATACTACTAGAAGAAGAACCAAAAGTATAATAGTGAAAGGAAAACAATGCCCACAATGTAATTAGGATCAAATTTACTTTTTTTTTTTTTCATACATTGAAGGAAAGATGATGTTTGACATATATATAAATATATATATATTTTTTTTTACTAATGTAAATTTCATAGTTATCAATGGTTAAATATACATTTTTTTATAATGCATGCTAAGTGGTGATTGTCAACACAATCCACATAGAGAAAATTGTCTGAAGAAATTTCTCTGGTATGAAGTTACTAGAATTTCACAGAAAAATTTAACTCGTATCGTGCTAAGAGGGTGCCTATATGATCATGTAATTTGTAATGCACTCTGTTGGTACAAAACAATCATCAAATTCAAAAAAACAATGCACGCACTAATTTTCTCTACTATTGGCAAATTTCTCTAGATGAAATTTGACCCACAAAACACAATGCACGGAGTAATTTTCTTTGCTAGTGGCAAATTTCTCTGGATGAATTTGACCTCACAAAACACAATGCACAGAGTAATTTTCTTTGCTAGTGGCAAATTTCTCTAGATGAATTTGACCTCACAAAACACAATGCACAAAGTAATTTTCTCTGCTAGTGGCAAATTTGTCTAGATGAATTTCACTAGTATTATAAACACACTGCCTATAATATGTTTCAACAAACACAATACACATAGTAATTTTCTCTGCTATTGGCAAATTTCTCTGGATGAATTTGACTGGTATTATAAAGGCACTCCCAAAGTATGTTTCTAAAAACACAATACAAAAAGTAATTTTCTTTTCTATTGAAAAATTTCTCTAGATGAATTTGATTGGTATTATATACACACTGTCCACAAAGTACATTCCAAAAAACAAGATACACAAAGTAAATTTATCTGCTATTGGAAAATTTTTCTGGATTAATTTGACTGGCAATATAAACACACTGCCCAAAGTATGTTTCAAAAACATTGATCTAGAAATTACAGAAAAAATTTCAAAGAAAATACTAAACACAACGCACAACAGACACGTTATTTTTACAATAAGATCTTTTAACATCCTCAAATATATTATTCAATCAATAAAGTGTATTATCCCCAACTATTTAACAAAGGTTCTTTGCATGTCCTTTTATTATGGTGACCAATACTCTCACATCGACTACACTTCATCACCTTTTTAAACTCTCCAATAGAAGCAATTCTGTTCTTCTTTGGCCTCCCAGTTAGTCTCTTACTCAATAGAGGTAAAATCATAGCATCATCAATGCTAGACACAGGTTTTTCAACAATTGGAATTGGGCCAATCGAAAACAAATATGCTTAACGATACATATTAGCATGAAAAAATGGTTCAACAAATGAATTCAAATTCTTTCCACTCCTAAAAATTACAGCAACATCATGTTAACATGAATACCCATTTATTTCCTATTTTCGACATGAACAAGTTCTCAACCCAAGATCAACCATAACCGAAGGAAAATAATGCACTTCAAACACATTATCAGATGATAAACTCACATTCCATGTCCTCTCATTCATGAAATGCTTCTCCAACACACTATCTATACGAAAACAGAGAACTTTATTCCATTTACTAGAAAGTAGCCTCCTATCAGACCTCATATTCATGATTTGCAACCGTATCATGTCCACCAAATTTGTTATCGGCAAGTGCCGAGCTTCTCGAATCCATGAATTGAATGACTCAACAACATTTGAATACATTTCACCATAATGTTTTCCCTTAAAATATGCATCACTTCAATTTTCATATGGTAAATTTCCCAAGAAAACACTTACAATGTCTCATCCCTCACTTTTTAATTCATTTAACTTGAAATGAAATGATGCCTTTGTTGGCGCATATGCACATTCTGAAGACTTGGACACAATCGTCTCCCTTACCAAATTTGTGTTTCCACATGATAACCTATCCCTCAAATTTCTTTTTAGATGTTCAAGACAAAATCCATTGTAGTAATTAGGGAAAAACCTATCAATTCCTTCCACAATACTACAATGTCAATCTAATATGAAACTTATCACCCTCTCCGATCCCAATACTTCACATAAATGTTCAAGGAACCAACGCCAATTGTCTTTATTCTCAGCATCATCAACTTTCACGACCCAAACTCGGTACCCAAAGGCATGGTGTCGTAACAAGATAAAAATAATGTAATTCGGATAATTCTGTAGTCACAGCGCAAGCGGAAAAAATTAATCAAAATAAATAACTGGGTACCAACTGTTTATTTATAAGGAAATAAAACATAGTTTACTTGAACTTCATGATATTACAAGAGTCTAATAATAAAAGATAGAAAACAAAATAACATAGCGATTCATTTTCCATCTTGATCCCGTTAAACCTCGTCATCTGAAAGGGGTAACAGCTATAAGCACATAGCAGAGTGAGAAATATTATACTATGAGGGACACAAAATGGCCATGGATATTTATTTAAGCTAAAACATTAATACAAATTGAGTTGAATTGAATACACAAATTAATTAAGTGCCAGAAACTGAAATAATCACTGTAACCATGATACATCACTAAGTGACAATCACTACACTGGTCAATGGATCCACGACAAACACTGGACCACAAAGTGGTCAAACACTAGCCAATGGTTATTTAAGTCTCCCAAGGCATGGGACTCCCGTGGTGATACTCACAAAACATATTTTCATATAAGGTCATAGCCAAATATTCTTTAAAAGTAAATCAAACATATCCATGGATTTACTTTTAAGCAATTAGGGTTCATAAAATAATCCACGTCACTGAAACTTTTATAAAACATAACTTTTATTAATATACTAATGAAACATAACTTGTATAAAATAGATTTTGGTAAGTCAAAACATATATAATATATATTTTGGTGACTCAAGGTATAATATAACTCACCTTAAATTAATTCATTTATCATTTCTTTCCACCAACACTCAAGATGCTCACCTGTACGTCCTCTCTTATACCTTTTTTTCTTTCCGTTGCCTTAACTCACCACTCTTCCTATTTATAGGAAGGTGAAACGTGGGTAGTAAGTCTCAGAAATTTCTAAAATTTGAAGCGTGTAAAACTGAGTCCACCCTTATCCATTTTATTTATTAACTTGTTTGAATTCTATGACCATTGACTAATCCAGCTTCTTGGAACTTAGACATGTTTAGACCATTTGTTTTTAATTTAAAAGTTATTACCTTCTTTGGTAATTTAAGATGACTCTTAAAATTATATATGACTATAAGTTAGGTTCACGTCTAAAACCTCACTACTCAACTATAAATCACCACTTATCACTTACTAAAATATTTAATGTTTAATGTTTCACGACGTATTTCTTTAACCATAAAATTCCCAATCTCCTAAATTATGCATTTATTTATTATTATTTATTTATTTATTTATTATTATTATTTATTTATTTATTATTTTTAATTTCTGAGTTCTATTTATCGTAATGTTAAATTTAAAACATTCGGGTGTCACATCAACGACAAAAGCTATACGGAAAAAAACCTACAAAACAAATAGGAACAAGCATATTAGATATACACATGCAGAGAAAATTAGAATAATAAACAACCACAGAAATTTAACACTGCCAAAATCCAAAGAAACTTCACATAATGGCCAAATCTAGAGCAAATTCATACAGTGGCAACATCCAGAGAAAATTCACTGAAAATTCACACAGTAGAAACATCCAAAGAAAATTCACTTAGTCACTCTAGAGAAAATTCGCGCAGTGCCAACACCTAGAGAAAATTCACTTAGTGACCACATCCAGAGAAAATTCACACAGTGGCACATCCAGAGAAAATTCACACAGTCCCCACCTCCAGAGAAAATTCACACATTGGCCATCTCCAGAGAAAATTCAAAGTGTCAGAGAAAAATCACAAAACATAACCACAAAAATAGAAAATTTACTCAATTCCCACATGTATAGAAAATTCACATACTTAGAGAAAATTAGATATATTTACAATTACCTTTATTCTCATATTTCCCCATCGCAGCAGGCATAACTCCTTTGTATCGTCCTTTAAAAAATGTTCTATCAAGAAACAACAATGATCGATAATATTTGAAACCAGCAATGCATGTATGAAAAGCCATAAACACTTTTTTGAAACGTTTGTTGTCTTCAAAATTTAACTCAAAACGATTACCTAGATTATTCTTCAATGCCCCATCAAAATACCACCGTAATTGATTGAATGATAAACAAGAATCCCCATATATACTACATTTTGCTTTTTCAACCCCTAACCAACCACAGTTATAATTGATCGAGACTTCATACTTGTCTTTAATTTCTTTGATAACATCCACTAGATGAGTTAAAGATTTTGCACTTATCTCTTCAAGTATCAGCCCAGAAACTAAGCTGGAAGTCATCCTATCATATTTACTAGTACGAATCGCCACACCACACGTATGTTCATTGTTCAAAGTTCTTGTGTAAAAGAACCCATTTGTTTTTTCAACTGAAGTATGTACACGCCACATACATCCCTTTGATTCCTTATATGCACATTCTGCCGTAATCCTCAGCTTGTCATTTTTAATATACGTAAACTGAAAACCAACCTTAATAGCATACTTGCATAAAACAGTACGGAACTCAACCACACCACCCTCAAACTTTTGTCCAACACTCGTAATATTATTTCGTCAACCAGCTGACAATAACACCTTTTCTTGGTGAGAACAAAACTTAGAGAGTGAATTCCTTTTAATAGCCACGAGCCTATCACATTCACCACGCACAACATCTACCCAATTAGACCTCACTTCATCCTCTTGATCAGAAATACTACACCTAATAACTAAAACATCAATTATATCAACACCACGTGCACAAACAACCCTCAACATATTCAGAAAATCAATATTATTTCAAACCATACAATGCGAATGGCTGGCAATAGAATATGAAATACATATCGTCTAAGGTTTCAAATTCTCCCATGTTTTACACAAAATGCCAACCAATTTCTCAAAATTCAATTCGCATGAAACATTAATAACAATAGTATCATTCCCATATTTGCACAGCAACAACACTGCACTGTCCATCTAAACTGAAAGAAAAAATATAAAAAATAACTTGTTCAATATAAAAACACTTCACAAGAATAACATAAAAGTCCAGAGAATTTTCTAATAATTCTAATTTTCTTTGGATTATAATAACAAGCTTATAATTTTCTCTGGACTCAAATAAAACTCCAAAGAAATTTACAAACTTATATTCACCTTCAAGATAACAAAACAAAATCACAGAAAAATTAATGAATCAAGAAAAAATTACAGAGAAATTTAATGCTAACTATTAAACACAATTATAGACAAAAATCACACAGAAGATTTGCTATGAAATTATAGGTTTCTCTGTAATTTTCACTGGACTACAAGCTTACAATTTTCTCTATGTGATTGTGCAGTATTGCACTCAAATCAAAATCTAGAGAAATTTACCAACTTTTATTCACCTTCAAGATAACAAAAACAAAATCACAAAGAAAATTAATGAGTCCATTGAAAATCACAGAGAAACATCACAAAGAAAATTAAAGAGTTTAGAGAAAATTACAGACAAAATTAATGCTAATTATTAAACACAATCATTGACAAAAATAATATAAAAGATTTGTTATGAAATTATAGTCTTTTCTGTGATTTTCACTGGACTAGAAGCTTACAATTTTATCTGTGATTTTTGTTGGATTATAATAACAAACATACAATTTTCTCTGGAATACAAACAAAAGTGCAGAAAAAGAAAAAAAAAACTACAAAATAAATGAAAAGTGCAAAAAAAAAAAAAAACAGAGCACAAAACTTAGAAAATTGCAGAAAAACAGAGTTGGTCTCCAAACACAAAGAACAAAACTTATCATTGATAAACATGTAACAGAGAACGAAAAATCAACTCCAAAAATCAAAATCAACTCCATTGTCAAATAACAAAGAATGAAAAATCAACTTCAAAAATCAAACAAAATTACACTAAGCTGGCTTTTCTTTTACATTGATCAAAACTGAAAATAAAACCTAATTCAAAATACACTACAAAAACTTCTCTGAAATCAGAGTCTTTACATACAAATCAAATGAAAAATAAAAAAACTTACACTAATTATTAAACTTACGTAATTCAACTCCACTAGAATTCCGAGCTTCAATACGACTTCAACTTCTACACGAGCAACGAAAAACAACTTCTACACTATCAACGAAAATTAACTTCTATATGACTACAAAATCCCTATAAAATCTCCACGAATATTTGTATTATCAAAATCTACGTCGCCTGTATATTATAAAGAAAGGTAAAATAGGTATTTCATAAACTAAAATAACATTGAGGGACCTTAGGCATCAAAAAATAATATTGCGAATCTCTCCTCATATTAAAAGTTTGGTAGGGACCTTAGACCAATTTCCTCTAAAAAAAAACTAATATGTTTGGAATAACTTTTTTATTTTTACGAAAAGATGTGTAAAAAGTAGAGAGAAAAGAGAATTTTTGACTTTTTTGTATAGGTTATTGGTTATTGGTTTTTTTTTTTTTTGTGACTTTTTGGTTTTTGAACTAAAAAGTGGTATTTAATATTCAAACCACAATATTGCAAATAGGAATATAATTATTTTTAAACCACAAGCCAAACAAGGAAGAAGAAATTCAATAAACGGTAAATTGCAATAAACTCCCTTAAATTATGACTAAGGCCTCATTTGGGAACATGCTATTTTAGTAATTTTTGACTTTTTATGAAATATGTACAGAAAAGTAGAGAGAGTATAATGACTTTTTAGCTAAAATAAGTACTCCCCAAACGAGGCTGAATTTGCATTTTACTTGCCTAAATTTCAACATCAACAGATAATCACTTCAAATATATGTTATCACGATTAACCCTTTTGTTAGAAATTTGTTAAAAATTTACATAAAATCAGATCATACGTAAAATATATGACACAATTATTAAATTTTTAGGGCAATAATATCATTATTTGGTGATTCCGTTTGTTCTTTGCCACTAAGTTAATAAAAACAAAAGTGCAAATGAAAGCATCATATTAGGATGTTATTATCCTTCAAAAATTATAAAATGTATTCAGCTTGTTTGGTTTAGATTTTTAGAATTCACTTTTCAAAAAATTGAATTTTTTTATTTTTCATATATATATTTTTTTGTTTTCACTGAATTTTTTTAATATTATAAGCAATTATTTTAATTTTTAGATATACTAAACATAAATACACTTAAAAAGTATAATATTGATGGAAAAAATCTTTAGAAAATTCACTAAATACTAAAAATAAAAAATAAAAAATAAAAAAATACACAAATTTAGTACATTTTTCGTATTCCTGTGTATTTATTGATTTTTTAAAAAAAAATTACAAAAATTTTACTTTTAAAAAAGTAAAAAAATTGCTTAAAATTTCAAAAATATTAATTAAAAACAAAAAACTAAGAAAAACTAAAAAAATTCAATTTTTAGAAAATTAAATCCATAAAATTGAAACCAAAACACTGATTATTATCTAAAAAATCAATAAGTGTATAATGTATTTCACCTATTAACTGATTTTGTTTAAATTCTATGACAAAATTATAACAGAATAAGTGAAGTTAATAAAATAATAATTAAATGTGATTAACAATTGTGTTTTAAAGTTTATGAAGTGAAATGCAAATAAATTACGCGTATAATTTAAGGATATTCACTATAATCTATTCTTCAATAAAAAGAGTACTTTTACATATATATTTATATATTGTGAGCATAGAGGTATTGAAATAATTGTTTTCCTTCGTCCCACCCTGCTCCGTTCCACCTCGTATCTCCAGTTCAGCCTCACATAGATTTTTATTTACCTCAATGAAGAAGTGGGGGTGGGGGACGAATTTTGCTTCCTTCTAATTATATTTATTAAATATGTATAATATGTAATTTAATTTTTTATTATAACAAAATTAAAATCACTAAAATATTATATATTAATTTTTACTCAATTATTTTTTGTTTTATATCTTACCATTTTCATATAAATTAAAATTTGCATCAAACCCGACCCATGAACATAACTCACTTCTATTAGCATAGTTGCCGTTTGGCAACAATTTTTTTGACTAAATAAGTATAAAAATACAAAATATATTAAATAAATTAATAAGATAAAATATTATATTTAAATTATAGGACAAATTACACTAAGGGTGTGTTTGGTACACATTTTTTGTGTTTTCATTTTTTGGCCAAATTTATAAACTGAGACCACTGATTTATAAATCAAAAATTTTACCAAACAAGTTTTTATTTGAGTTTTTAAAATTTTTGTAAATATAAACAGAAAACAGAAAACGTAAGTGTTACCAAACGGCACCTAAGGGTCCCTGTAATTTAGGACTTCTTTCACTCTAGCCCTTGACCTTTCAATTATGATATATTTGATCCTGAATTTTGAATCTCATTCCAAATAAGGAGAATTGAAGGCACCGTTGTTCCATTTCAAGAGTAAAGTCATTAATTTGATAAAATATAAATTAGTTTGACAAAAATAAATTTCAAAAAAAAATTAATTTTTAAAAATTATTTCTACCCACCAAAAATAAAATTATATAAAAATGATAAATATTTTATATTTTTACCAAATTAATTTTTAATATGTGTTTTGATGATAATCATGTAATGAGTGATTATTTTTATTTATATTTTTGAATAGTTGTCCTGTAATAAATAGTTATATTTATTAATCATAAATATTTTTGGATAATTATCATGTAATGGATGGTTATTATGTTTTTAATGTGTAATCGTTAGGTTTAATATATGAAATATTTAGTTTTAGATTTTTTGATTTAATGGATTGATTTAATAATGACATCTAAGTTGTCGAAATATTTGACTTTTATAAAAATAAAAACTAATTTAAAGAAAACAAATATCAAAAAAATAATAAAAATTATTTATACCCTCTCAAAAGATAAAAATTATATAAAAATAATGCATTTTTAATTTTTTTTTACCAATTTAAATTTTAGTTTCTTAAATTATTTTTTTTCCCTGAAAATAGATTCTCAAAAACAAACAAAACAAAATTTTATAACAAAGAAAATTCCACGACTATTCATTAAAAAAATACCATTACCTTTCAAACAAAATATAAGATAACCAATATAAAATAAATTGTATGACGATTCTATTTTAAAATTAACTTTGTAAAGAAAATATTCTTAAATAAGATTTAAAATTCAAAAAAAAAAATATCACAATTAAAAATAAAAAATTAAAGTCACAAAAGTCCTAAACTAAAAAATTATTAGTGTAATTTGCCTAAATTATAATTATTTTATTTTATTTCTTAGCACCATAGCATCCAAACTCAAAAAAACAAAAAAAAAAAAAATTCTTCTCCATCCAAACTCAAAAAAACAAAAAAAAAAAAAATTTCTTCTCAAACATCATCACCCCTCTTCGCCCGGCCGCCGACTAACCATCTCAGGTGCCTCTCTTTCTCAAGCGTGCGTTTGTTCAATATTGCTTTTGAAAGCCGCGACGACCTAATCGATGAGAACTTGTGAATCATGCATATTTTGTATTTCTGCTTGGTTGTTGGATTTTTGTTATTTTCTCAACTCAAATGAATGTTTTGTTGCATATATCAATGTTTGATTGTTCATGTTTCCCCTCCCCCCATTGCCCCAAAAAAAAAAAAAAATGTTCAAATCTACTAGGGTTTTGTATCACCATGCTATTTGCAAGGTATTGGATTATTTATTTATTATTATTTGTTTTGGTGAGTATGCAAGCTCTTGCATGATGATATTCTTACTATTAGAAATGGAAAGTGCTTCATAAAGGATGTACCCACATTGAACTTTTTTCAAGTTTTAAAAATGGAACTATGGGTTTAAACTCTACTGCTCTACATTAATTGGTCGTAACGTTGCCGTATGATATACCATTGTTTCTCAAACTTCGGCAGTAAACAATTGGAGGTCAATTTTATAATTTCAAGTTTTGTTGTATAATTTGAAAATATAGTTTTCTATGCCAGTCTAGAGAGGACTTGTCATCTTTGTCATGGGGGAGGGGGGTGGGAGTAATTTTGTAGTTTGAACCGTGATCTATAGTTAGGGTTGGTTTGGGGTGTCCTAAAAAAGTGCACTTTTTGTCTTTTTACGAAAAGATGTGCAGAAAAGTAGAGAGGTGATGTGATGAAAAAAAGATAAAAAGATAGATTATATAGTTCATGCCAAATCAACCCTTAGTATCTAGAAGCATTTCTTCATTACTTCGTGGTACAAGTTTTGTCCAACGATAAGTGCATATGCATATGCTACCAACTTGGTGCACGCAAAAATCTACTATTTTGATTCCCAAGTGTCTTCATTTGTCATATATTGGTGCCTCCGAAGTGTTCATGCTGCCTTTGTTGGTCATGTTTGATAATTTCTGTAAGTTTTAGCTAGATACTGAAAACAAGAACTGAGATAAGTACTTAAATATTTTAGATAAGTGATTGGTGACTTAAGCTCATTTAACAGATCTAAGGTTCAAATCTCCTGGTGTCACAATTCTATGGTCATATTGGTTGTCAGTAGGCTTTGTTTGTGTGTAACTGTGTTATAGACTTACAGTAATTGCTTAAATTCTTAGTATCAACTTGCTTGTACATTAACACATTTATAGATGCTATGTTTGTAGTGTTGAGTTCCTAGTCTCACTTGAGTGACAAATTCTTATTCCAATTATGGATAACTCCCTTTTCTTGGTTTCGTGCTAGTTGATTTATGGGTTTTTGAGATAAGATTCACCTTATCCCATGTTATCTTCTAGACAGTGTGCCTAGGAGATGGATTCCTAGCTGTACACCATTCTTGGTCCAAGTCTCCCACCTACTGGTTGTGGGTTTCGACCTATCTTCAAGCCCATACGTGGTTGGATCGGCCCCAATCATTTGGTGCTAGTTAGGTTGACCAGGGAGATGGGCCAACCTAGGTACCAAAATTTATAGCCCTCAATTAAATGCTTTATTTATTAGTAGTGTGATCCATGGGCTTTAGGAACATTAACCAATTTCCATTGGCAATGTGGTGTCTTTATCATGTTCTCTTTAAGGTTCCACAATTTGTAGAAAACTTCCCATCAGGGATAGCCTCTACCTCTTCTATTAGAAAGTGTGCTTATATATATTGATTTGAGATTAGGAGTGTGTATTTTGGTTTGTGTTTTGTGGCCATTTTGCTCTCAATTGTTTAGGAAAAGAGGATAAAAAGATGAATACACGAGGACCGTTCTTACTAGGCTATTTTTATGCTAGTATTTTTCTATTGATATTTTCATTCCTTGTAGAAATAAGTGGCTTTGATGGTCGGTTTTCCCTTGGAATTTGTTGGCTGATAACTTCATTGTGTTGGTTTTTTGAGAATATATATGCTTCCTCTGAAGCATATATGTTAAGGAGCTTTTTATGTTTAAGTCATCAATTATCTTAAAAGCTTAAATTATTAGGAAATAGCCTCACAATATATATCAAGCTATCCAAAACCTTCCTTTATATGCAATCCCGTCTTGTATGTGGAGATTCAAACAGACATAAATAGAGAGAGAAGCATAATTCAAATGAAGAATAAATGTAATTGGAGAGACTAGAACCCAAGATCTTGTCCAACTTGAGCTGCGATACAATGTCAAGTCACCAATTGTCCCAAAAGGTTAAGCTCTTAGGAAATGGGCTCAACAATGTATATAAAGCTATGGTGTCAACAATGCATATTAAGCTATCCAACGCTTCAAATACAAGGGTCATGAAAAAGTCTATATGACACTTTTGATGTTTATTTAAACATTGTAGATGAATTTTGAATGCTTACATGCTACTTATTAAATATTTTAATTTGATTATTTATCATAAGGAATTATTTTGTCAATTTCTTTTGCAGGATACTATAGTGATGCAGAGTAGTGTTTTGGCACTTACAGATCTGGCAGTGCTGCCTATTAGTGCAGTTTTAAATGCCATCAAGATGATCAAGAATGAAGGACTGGAGCAGATTGATCCTCTAATCATCACTCAAGCTTCATTGCTAAGTATGTTTCTCATCCTTCACTATAAATTTAAGAATCCAATGTTCCAACTCACAAATTACATGCATATCTCAATTTTCTTAGTGGATATGTATTTTTGGAAGTCTGATAAATGACTCAATACCATCTAAGAAGTAACTTTCCTTTTCCCCTCTCTCTCTCTTTTGGTCTGTCTCTGCCTTCTTCTTTTTTAGTTTACTATGCAAGATATTTTGGCAACCATTTGGATGTTTGGGTAGCATGTGAGAAGAAGCTTGTTCTTTTTGTTTTTCTTTTGTTCTTTGTCGTCTTCTTGAAAAAAAAAAAAAATTGTGAAAGAGAAAGAACAAGAAAGCTTTTGTATTGAACAAGGAGTATTATTTAAAGTCGAAATGAAAATTTTGAAAGCAAAATATCCAGAAACTACTGCCATCATTAGCATCAAGTGTCAGTATTTCATCTCACAAAATATTGATATAAATAAAGGATATGGATTTACATTAGATATATAAACTGAAAATTTTAAAAAGCTACTCTTATTTTCTCTACCCCAGTTGATAACCAATTTAAAAAAATCAGGAATTTTGATAACCATACAAGGACTTCCAAGAGACTAACCTGATTGTCCAAAAAAATGATTGTGTTAAGGGCAAACATGGGTGAAAAAAATAAAAAAAGAATTGCTTGGTGGAGAGAGAACTACAGAAATATGACACATGCAGGGAGAAGAAAAATATGTCTAAACAGAGAAGCAGGTATAAGAAAGTCTACGATTAGATGTTGAACTGTGATATGAATGAACAATAAATGCAGTGGTTGTTGGCACCGAGTTATGAGCCTCCAGGGCTTACTATTCCCGCCCCAATAGCACAATAATATTTTCATTTCCTCTAAAAACCAATCAATGCAATGCATAATGGAAACTCATAAATAATGCTATGTGGTCATCCATGCATCAACTTAAAAACTGGGCAATATTAAACAACACTAGATCTCACCAAGATGCTAGACTAACTTTTGGGCCGAAGAATGATGGAAGATCTAGTCCTTTTTTTTCTTCAGTTTAATTTAGTTTGAATGTGTATTCTATTTATATCAGCTTCCTATTGTTGACTGTGATTAGTGCAGGTCAGCTGCCAGTGGATTTGTCATCTGTGGATCGTTTGAATTTCCTGGTGATCAGTTGTTTGGGGAGATCTCAAGTGTGTTGAGGCCTGGTGGAATGGTCCTACTTCAACAGTATTCTGTATCTGCAACAGGGGAAAAGGTGACGTCACAGTTATGTTGTTTCTTTCTTGGTGGAATATCAAATTATAAGGGACTTATTTCTGTCTTTTTGCAGAAAACCTCTTCTCTTGAGCTCAAGTTACTGGTGGCAGGGTTCCTAGATGTACAGGTTTTCCTGTGTAGTCAGTTTTACAATCTGAGGGCGTACAGCCTGTTGGGGTGAGTATTTTTTTTTTTTGTTTTTTCTTGACACGAAAAATCACCCCACCCTTCTTGGTCAAGTGAAAATAGTGAGCCCTGACTGTTCTTTGAATGTGTGTCAACCAGTATTATCAATGAATTTCAATTCTCCATCTGCAATTTCTGTTCCCCGTCTATGAAGGATAGGGTAAAATGAGGAGACCTTGTGGATGCTTATACATGTACAAAGCTTTTAATTTTATCTTTTTTCTTTGCGGGAAAATATGGAAGCGTATTATTGATTTCTAACCTTAGGTTTGGGTTTTGAGTTGATGTCCCAAATCTTTTGGAATTATGAGGAATTTCAGAATCATACTAATTACACAACCCAACACGCAGTTGTTGCTCCTAGACGTCTTTGACAAACAGTGAAAATGATGATTTAAATTGATTAGGTTATTGTTATTGTGTCTCACAAAACATGGATTTGAATTTGTTTCCTTTTCTCAACAGATTAAAGCCAGGAAACCTTCTTGGAAGATTGGTTCATCCTTTTCTCTCAAGAGCAAGCCCGCAAAAAGCTTGCCCAAAGTCCAGATTGATGATGATATGGATTTGATTGATGAGGATAGCCTCTTGACTGAGGAGGATTTGAAGAAACCTCAGTTGCCACCTAGTAAGACAATGACATTTAAGTTCTATTGTTTTGAATGTCACACTTTCCCTGATTATATGAATTTTGTTCCGTGTAATTTTCTCTTAACTTGTAATTCACACATTTAATTAACATGTGTACGCAGTTGGTGATTGTGAAGTTTCAAGTATGAGGAAAGCCTGCAAAAATTGCACTTGTGGAAGAGCTGAGGAAGAGGAGAAGGTGCAGAAGCTAGGACTGACTAGGGACCAGCTGAACAATCCTCAATCAGCATGTGGCAGTGTATGTGCTTTGTTAAATTAATTTCTTTTTGTTTATAATACCGATTGCTGTTTTCTTATGGCATCTCTAGACTGGATTAGGTTTATATACTTGTTTAACAAATAAACGCGTAAACTTTTAACTGCCATGACAGAGTCGTGGAACTTTAATTTTTTTTTCTTCTTCTTATATTTATTTGTTTTCTATTGAGTTCAATTTGCTCTTGCTTGCAGTGTGGACTAGGTGATGCTTTTCGATGCGGCACATGCCCTTACAGGGGTCTACCTCCATTCAAACTTGGTGACAAGGTGCGTTTTAAGATAGAAAGCAGTTTGAAAAGTTCTCTTTTTTTCTCTCTTGTTTTTTGTCTATATAGCAATGAGATGCCAAACATGAACGAATTCACAGGTTACTCTTTCTGGGAACTTTCTTGCAGCGGACATTTAAGAGATTGAAACTGGATGTGTCCCTCGTGCGTTGGGCCTTCAGACGCTATATGATTGTCAGCGTCTATGAGCGAGTGTCTTCTTCAACATGTGTTTGATTTAGTCTAGTCATCTTTTTCTGCTTCTGACTCAAAACTTCTAAAATGATAAACGAGTAAAAATGCTCAGTTTATAATCAACAAAATTTTGATTTCAATGGAGAAGGGAATAATTGATTTTGGTTTGTTGTGTATGAAAGTTACAGTTGTCTGACAAATCTCTCATGCAGAGAGAGAGTGAGCCTTCAATGGTTAAGAAGTTCATTATTGGCAAGGGATGAGGAAGAAAAATAATTAAAAGAAAATGGAGTTTATAAAACAGTGCAAGTTTGGCTAGAAAACAAGTTTAATTTTTACTACCAAACTAAAAATAAAAATCATAATAGTGCAATTTTGCTATTGAATAAGAGTTGTACTTAGGTCTCGTTTGTCAACTATATATTTTAGCTAAAAAATAAAAAGTCACTATAAGTTATCACATCACTCTCTTTATTTTTCTGTATATCTTTTCATAAAAAGTCAAAAAGTTACTAAAATAATATGTTCCCAAACAAGGCTTTAGCCACGTTTCAACTTTGCTAAAGAAGGAATAATTGATGTACAAATAAAACTTTTGTACAAAATTATGTGACTTTTTATATTTCCTCCATATTTCCATTCAATACACTCACATGTAATAAATGAATAAAAAATAGAACAGTGATTTATTAAAAACAGAAGAGTATTCTATATATATATATATATAAATATTTATATATTTATTTAAGTTATACTTTTAGAAAATGCTAGTTTATGTTCTGAAATTTATGTTGACATATACAGCCTGTATTTCATAATAGTTCGTAACTTTTATTTTAAAAGTATAGAGCATTATTTTGAAGGAAAAAAAAAAAACTATTTTGTGAATGGCACAAATAGCCTGCTAGTATTAATTAATAACTTTTAATTTTAAGAAGTGAGAAAAGTAGATTTAAATAAAAATTACAAAATATAGAAAAATGTATCATTTAAATAAATATTCTAGGAGTACCATGTGGGATAATATATGATCTAAAACGACTGTTTTATATCATTTTGTGATAAAAGTTAGAAATAATGAATTCATGATATGTAGTATGAATTACACAAAAATTTGAGTTTTTTTTTTTGGTTGGTGTAGCTAGATAATTAATTTGTTAAAATCCTTTTTCTATCTATAACTTTTTGAAATAAAATCATTAATAATATTAAAATAAATAATTTATATAATGTGATATAGATATAAAAATTAAAGAACGGTTGTGTCACTACTGTGGCATTTACAATTTCTGAGTGAGAAAAGAAAAATATAACATTTTGTGTTATGTTATTTATGTACATAATAGATATTCAATATAATAGGCTAATAATTTATTTGGGTCAGCCGTGAGTTTCCAGAGGTGTAAGGCGAAATAATTTTCCAAAGCCTTCTAATATTTATAAAAAATAAAAATAAAAATCACTCGGTTTGATTTAGAATTTTTAAAAATAATTTTATGAGTTTGCAATTCGTATTTTTTTATATTTGGTATTTTTTTTTAAAAAAAAAAATCATAAATATTATACTTTTTAAGTATCTAGATTAGGTGTATCTACAAAATAAAATAAAAAAATTGCATAAAATATTTTAAAAATCCACTAAAAAAACACATAATTGAGCCATAAAGAGAGAGTTAAAAAAAAAGAAAAAAAAAAAAGAAAGAAAAAAAGGCCAAATAGAATGGGGCTAAAGACTAATACATACACATATATTTTATTTTATATTTTTTCAATTGGCTAACAGCTAACACTTCTAAATATTTTTTTATTGGGCTTTTTATCAATTGGGTCAAATATAATTTTTTTGGCCCTTAAACTAGCCTAAATTAATGAAACAAAATTGGGCTATTTTTTAAATTTTAATATAGTACAAAACTAATGAATCTACGAGCCTTTTCTTTGGTCTTAGGCATAGGTCTTGCTAGTCTTAGTGGGTGTTTGGTATTGCTTAAAAACAGCTTAACTCAGCTTTTGGCTTAAGTTAAGCTATTTTGAGTGTTTGGTTCAGCTTAACTCGGCTTTTGGTAGTTTAATTTAAGCCAAAAATCATGAATTTTGAGAAGTGGGCTAGGAGGTGCTTAAGCAATTACAACTTAAGCGGAAAGCTGTATTGGAGGTACAGGATTACTTAAATGCTCATTATCAATTTCAATTATTACCCAAAATCCAAATATATAAACCACATCTCAATACTATTCATAAACCAAAGAGAGATGGAGACGATTTTCGGTAATTTCTGGCGTCGACTAACCCTAACCACCACCATCGACGACGTGACGATCTCAAACTAGAGCTCATCGTCGCGTCACGATATCAAACTAGAACTCACCATCACGATTGATCCACTAGAGCTCACCGTCGCAATTGCGATTTGCGATGTGAAACCCTAGCCACCAGCGACAGTAGCTAGGGTTAATGGAAAAAAGTTAATAAATAATTATTAATTGTTATATTTTGTAATGAATTAATAAATTAAAAAAATAATAATTTTTATATTATTAATTGTAATGAAAAAAAATTAATAAAAAAGAATCACAAATTTTTTTAAAAAATTAAAATTGAAGTAAATGAAAAAATAACAATTGTTGCCAATTGATATTAATGAAAGAAAATGAAATAACAAGAAAATAATAATAATAATAATAATAATAAAGAAAATAAATATAGAAATAAATAATTAAAATGAATATATAAAAATAAAATGAAAAAGGGCAAAAAAGACATTACACAGCAAAAAATTATTTTACAACTTATTCAACCAAAAACTACTCGACTGATTAAATTTATAATCTCACAACTGCATCAAACAGGTTAACAACTTATTTTTAAGTTATAATTTATAATCTGTTAAGTCATAATCTATAATTACTTTCGCACAGCTCTACCAAACGAGACTTTATTCTAGAGTCGACCATGTAATTTATATATACATAACTTCAAAAGTTTAGCCTAGTGGATGCAGTTTGAGATTTAGAGTGTGCTTTTTGCATGTTTCAGGTGTAATTCTCATTAGGTACTATCAATTTCTTGAAACCACGCACGCAGGTCACTTTACGTTAGTCTCAAAATTAGTCGGGTAGAGCCCACCCAAGTTGTACCTTACGTTCAATATTGTTTCCGAATATTTAAAGAAACCTTATTTGGTTCTAATTTTCTGAAATTTAGGTTTTTTTATTTTTCATATATGTATATATATATATATTAGTGAATTTTTAAAAAAATTTAATCAACTCTTTTTTTTTTCCTAAAACTTTTTAAATCTGCTCAGCTTAATGACCTGAAAATTTGAAATTTTCGGGGAAAAAAAAAAAACACTAAAAGGAAAGCGAGCAAAATTTTGTCAACTAAGCTTATAAAATTTTACCACCAGGGGTGGTGGCCCAGTGGAGAAAGCAACTTGTCTCCGAATTTTTAAAGTTTTTTTTTTTTTTTTACAAATATTATACTTTTTAATTGTATTTATATTAAGTATATCTAAAAAATTAAAAATATTTTAAAAATTCACTAAAAATAAAAAAAATTACAAAAAACAAAAAACTCAATTTTAAAACAATTAAATTTATAAAATTGAAATCAAACTCAAAACACATGATTTAGATATTTTTTTAAAGTAATAATTTGTTTAAAAAAAAGGGTAAATTACATTAACACCTCTTGAGGTTTGCCTTCAATACAAGTACCCCTCACGTTCTGACAATTATATCTCCCTCTCTAAGATTTAAATTTCCATTACAATTTAATCGTTCCGTTAGTCAACTATTAAGTCAACTAACGGAAAAAAACTAATATAAGAAATTAATTTTTAAAATGCCTATTTTACTTTTGTTTGTGTATATAAAATTGACAAACAATTTATCGTTTAAGAAAATTTTATATGCCTCAATTGTTATCTTTGATTATAATCTATTATGGTGTTAGTTATAACTATTGATTATAACATTATATTAGTTATGATTGAAAATGTGTCTAGTTATGCTTTATGTGGTGTTTAATTATAACTATTTTTTTAGTATGATTGAAAATGATTTAATTATAATATTTGTGATAATTAACACCACAAAAGCTTGTGTGCCATAACATCACCTAAATGTTTAATAGTATAATAATATATGTATTAGTATTAAATGAATTTTTGTAATTCCTTACAGATTTTATTTACTTATCTAGTAATTTTTTAAAAAAGTTTTTTTTTTTTATGAGTGTTTTGAGAATATGGTTAAAAGTTAGTTTTTTGACTTTTTTTACTGTTTCATGTGAGAGGTGATATGATTTAAAATGGGTTAAAAAGCTAACTTTTGACTTTTTTTGGATAAGAGTTAAATAGACATTTAAAAAATTAATTTATTACATTAATTTTTTTCATTAGTTGGCTTAACGATTTACTAATGGAATGATTAAATTGTAACAAAAGTTTAAACTTAAGGGTGGAGAATTTAATTTTTAGAGCATGAAAGGGTGACTTGTATTAAAAATAAATCTCAAGAGAGTTAGTGTAATTTACACTTAAAAAAAAAGAAGAGCAAATTACCCTAACAGTTTGATCCTGACTTTTCAATTATAATACATTTGACCCTGAATTTTAAATTTTTTTCTAAATAAAGATAATTGAAGATACTATTACTTAATTTCAAGGGCAAATTTATCAATTTGATAAAATATAAACTAATTTAATAAAAATAAATATCAATTTTTTTTAAATGTTTAAAAATTATTTCTACCACTAGAAATAAAATTATGTAAAATTAATAAATCTTTTACAAATTTATTTTTTATCAAATTAATTTTTATTATGTGTGTACATAATAATCATATAATAAATAAATGTTTGATATATTTAATATAATTTGAAATTAATAATTTGTTTTAAAAAAAAACCTTTAAAAAGTGAAACCACAAATCTATACCATATATTAAGTAAAGAGGGGTTTTTAACCCCAAGCCTTATGGGAGCTCCAATCTCCCAATCTAAATTTCTTGATTTTTTAATTTAAAAAAAAACCTTAGCATTTATTAACTTGTCCCAACCCCCAATCATACCTTCATAATAACACTTTAATGCATTAAGAATAAACATAAAAAAAATTCTTTGAAATTCAACACATGAATTCGTTGAAAAATCCCAACACATATTATTATTATCTCTCATAATAACACTTTAATGCATGCCTTCAAATATTTGAGCAATGTTATAGACCACTAATTTACCATCACTAATACTACCACTAGTGAGGTGGTAATTGAAAAAAAAAAAGAAAAAAAAAAAAATAAGACACAAAACACATGTGGCAGTGGGTGGGACCCACTGCCACATCATTAGAGTCACTACTAATTAGTGGTCTAAAGCATTTTTGCTAATATTTATAAAAAAATAAAAATAAAAAATCACCCTGTTTGGTTTAGAGTTTTCAAAAATAATTTTATGAGTTTGCAATTTGTATTTTTTTATATTTGGTATTTTTTTATAAAAAAAATCATAAATATTATACTTTTTAAGTATCTAGATTAGGTGTATCTACAAAATAAAATAAAAAATTGCATAAAATATTTTAAAAATCCACTGAAAAAACACATAATTGGGCCATAAAGAGAGATTTAAAAAAAAAGAAAAAAAGGCCAAATAGAATGGGGCTAAAGACTAATACATACACATATATTTTATTTTTTATTTTTTCAATTGGCTAACAACTAATACTTTTAAATATTTTTTAATTGGGCCTTTTATCAATTGGGTCAAATATAATTTTTTTGGCCCTTAAACTAGCCTAAATTAATGAAACAAAATTGGGTTATTTTCGAAATTTTAATATAGTATAAAACTAATGAATCTACAGCCTCTTCTTGGGTCTTAGGCATAGGTCTTGCTAGTCTTAGTGGGTGTTTGGTATTGCTTAAAAATAGCTTAACTTAGCTTTTGGCTTAAGTTAAGCTATTTTGAGTGTTTGATTCAGCTTAACTCGACTTTTGGTAGTTTAATTTAAGCAAAAAATCGTGAATTTTGAGAAGTGGGCTGGGAGGTGCTTAAGCAATTACGACTTAAGCGGAAAAATTGTATTGGAGGTACAAGATTACTTAAATGCTCCTTATCAATTTCAATTATTACCAAAAATCCAAATATATAAACCACATCTCAATATTATTCATAAACCAAAGAGAGATGAAGACGATTTTCAGTAATTTTCGGCGTCGACTAACCCTAACCACCACCATCGACGACGTGACGATCTCAAACTAAAACTCACCATCACGATTGATCTACCAGAGCTCACCCTCGCGATTGCGATCTTCGATGTGAAACCCTAGCCACTGGCGACGGTAGCTAGGGTTAATGGAAAAAAGTTAAGAAACAAATACTAATTGGTATATTTTGTAATGAATTAATAAATTAAAAAAATAATAATTTTTATATTGTTAATTGTAATGAAAAAAATTTAATAAAAAAGAATCACAATTTAAAAAAAATAAATAAAATTGAAGAAAATGAAAAAATAACAATTGTTGCCAATTGATATTAATGAAAGAAAATGAAATAAAAAGAAAAAAAAATAGTAATAAAGAAAATAAATATAGAAATAAATAATTAAAATGAATATATAAAAATAAAATGAAAAAGGGCAAAAAGGACATTACATAGCAAAAAATTATTTTACAACTTATTCAATCAAAAACTACTCGACTGATTAAATTTATAATCTCACAGCTGCATCAAACAGGTTAACAACTTCTTTTAAGTTATAATTTATAATCTGTTAAGTCATAATCTATAATTACTTTCGCACAGCTCTACCAAATGAGACTTTATTCCAGAGTCGACCGTGTAATTTATATATACATAACTTCAAAAGTTTAGCCTAGTGGATGCAGTTTGAGATTCGGAGTGTGCTTTTTGCATGTTTCAGGTGTAATTCTCATTAGGTACTATCAATTTCTTGAAACCACGCACGCGGGCCACTTTACGTTAGTCTCAAAATTAGTAGGGTAGAGCCCACCCAAGTTGTACCTTACGTTCAATATTGTTTTCGAATATTGAAAGAAACCTTATTTGGTTCTAATTTTCTGAATTCAATTTTTTGAAATTTAAATTTTTTATTTTTCATATATATATATATATATATTTTAGTGAATTTAAAAAAAAATTTAAGTAAAATTTTCACTTTTTAGATATACCTAACCTAGATATACTTAAAAAGTAAAATATTTGTAAATTTTTTTTAAAAAAATATCAATAAATACACAAGAATTAAAAATATATACTAAGTTCTTGTATTTTTTAAAAATATTCTTGCCATTTAGTGAATTTTTAAAGTTTTTTTTTTTTTACAAATATTATACTTTTTAATTGTATTTATATTAAGTATATCTAAAAAATAAAAAATAAAAACTAAAAATATTTAAAAAATTCACTAAAAATAAAAAAAATTATAAAAAATAAAAAAAAAACTCAATTTTAAAACAATTAAATTTAGAAAATTGAAATCAAACTCAAAACACATGATTTAGATATTTTTTTAAAGTAATAATTTGTTTAAAAAAAAGGGTAAATTACATTAACACCTCTTGAGGTTTGCCTTCAGTACAAGTACCCCCTCACGTTCTGACAATTATATCTCCCTCTCTAAGATTTAAATTTCCATTACAATTTAATCGTTCCGTTAGTCAACTATTCAGTCAACCAACGGAAAAAAACTAATATAAGAAATTAATTTTTAAAATGCCTATTTTACTTTTGTTTGTGTATATAAAATTGATAAACAATTTATCGTTTAAGAAAATTTTATATGCCCCAGTCGTTGTCTTTGATTATAACCTATTATGGTGTTAGTTATAACTATTGATTATAACATTATATTGGTTATGATTAAAAAGGTATTTAGTTATACTTTATGTGGTGTTTAATTATAACTATTTTTTTAATATGATTAAAAATGATTGAATTATAATATTTGTGATGATTAACACCACAAAAACTTGTGTGCCATAACATCACCTAAATGTTTAATAGTATAATAATATATGTATTAGTATTAAATGAATTTTTGTAATTCCTTACAGATTTTATTTACTTATCTAGTAATTTTTTAAAAAAGTTTTTTTTTATGAGTGTTTTGGGAATATGGTTAAAAGTTAGTTTTTTTGACTTTTTTTACTGTTTCATGTGAGAGGTGATGTGATTTAAAATGGGTTAAAAAATTGACTTTTGACTTTTTTTGAATAAGAGTTAAATAGACATTTAAAAAATTAATTTATTACATTAATTTCTTTCATTAGTTGACTTAACGATTTACTAATGGAATGATTAAATTGTAACAAAAGTTTAAACTTAAGGGTGGAGAATTTAATTTTTAGAGCATGAAAGGGTGTCTTGTATTAAAAATAAACCTCAAGAGAGTCAGTGTAATTTACACTTTAAAAAAAAAAAAGAGCTAATTATCCTAACAGTTTGATCATGACTTTTTAATTATAATACATTTGATCATGAATTTTAAATTTTTTTTCAAATAAAGATAATTGAAGATACTATTGCTTAATTTCAAGGGCAAATTTATCAATTTGATAAAATATAAACTAATTTAATAAAAATAAATATCAATTTTTTTTAAATATTTAAAAATTATTTCTCTTTATTAAGCCGAACTTGAAACTACTAACTCAATTAATAAACAAATTTAAAAATCAAGTTCAAACTCATTCCTTTAGGCACCGTTTGGGAAGGTGGGTTGGAGGCTTTTTTGGCTATTTTAGCCACAAAAAACAAAATAGGCTACATATGATTATTATTAAAATATTAAACTTTAATATAATATAAAAAAAATATTTAAAAATCATAATTTACATATATAAATAATTAAAAACACAATTCGTGCCTTCCATAGGTGATATGTTAGTATAAATAATATTGTAAAAGAAAAAAATCCACACGGGGCGAATGCAGCACAGGGGCGGAAGAAGGAAAAATTATTTGGTGTTCCCGAGGCACCAATAGCGGTACTCTATCACCAATCACAATATTCGTGGAACCAGCCTCCTCCACCAATGAAAACACTGTTGGGCAAGGTGCCCAGGACCAACCAATAACTTCTCGGGCAGAAGGTTGTGAGAGGAGTCTCGTAACTGACGAGTCGCAATGCCGTCCTAGATTTTGTCGAGTCTCTTCAAAACCGAGCATCCTTTTGCCTTTCTTTCTCAATCTCTTATGCATATAATAATCACCCTCTTTATACCCACACCCACCATTTTCACTTCCAACACCACTCCCACAAACAAAACAACATGTAAGTGTATCCTGTTTTCTTCTTCTTCTTTCAGTGGAATGGTTGTGCTGTGAATGATGTTTTGAATATTGTCATTTTTACTTGTTTTCTCTATTCTGTTTGGTCTGCTGGGTTTGATATATCATTAGGGATGGTGGTGGTTTGAAGCCAATGGATGCAGAACAACTGAGAGAGAATGCTCACAAAATGGTAGATTTCATTGCTGATTATTACAAGAACATTGAGAATTTCCCAGTTCTCAGCCAAGTTCAGGTTTCCATAATCTTCAATTACTTATTTGTTTGTTTCTTTGTTCTGTCTATTAACTTATTTTTATGTATTTTGATTAATTAATTTTGTGGGTACATCTGTTTCTGCAAGAAAATCAATCAAAGCCTATTCTTAGTTGCAATCATGAACTATTTTTCTGTGGGTTCTTTGTTTCAATCTTTGCATTGTTATTTTTTTTAGAAATTTCTAGTGCTCGAGGATTTTAACAATGTTAATTAGTCTAGAATTTTTTGTTTTTGTTTTTGTTTTGTGCAAGTAGATTTCATGTTAATCTTTCAGTGGTTTTACTTAATAGTAGTTAAGAAATGAAGCATACTGTATAAAAAAGATGATTCTTGCTCTTTATATCAAAACTGTAAATTTGGGGATTGTAGATGATTCGTGTATGTGTTTTTTTAAAGTAATGGTCCAATTCGTAATTTGGGAATTTATTGATATTATTATTCTTTGATTTTTGGTTATGAAAGAGGAAAGAATTTAATAGTTATCACGTGTGCTTTAGTTACGATGTTTGTGCTATCAGTCCCATTTCATTCATGGATACAAAAAAAAAAAATTGAACTTTTCTGCAGCCCGGGTATCTGAGTAAACTTCTTCCGGATTCCGCACCAAATCAACCAGAATCATTGCAAGATGTTCTCAGTGGTGAAGTTTCTTAATCCTGTGCATACTTTTAAACTATTTCATCAAGAGGCCTAAAAATTGAACAGAAAAATGTTTAATTGCATACACCATATCAATGTATATACCAACCACCAAACTAAGTAATGTGTCCCACTCAAATGGGGTTGGCAACATGAATCATTTCTTCGCTATTTTGCTCTTACCATATCAATCTATATTTGTATTTTAATTGTGGGTGCAGATGTCCAGTCAAAGATTTTACCAGGGGTAACCCATTGGCAAAGCCCGGATTATTTTGCATATTTTCCCTCTAATAGTAGTATCGCTGGATTTTTAGGAGAAATGCTCAGTGCTGGTTTTAACATGGTGGGTTTTAGTTGGATAACTTCTCCTGCAGCAACAGAACTTGAAATGATTGTTCTGGATTGGCTTGCTAAACTTCTTAAGCTTCCTGATGATTTCCTTTCAACAGGTATAGTTTGCTATGTCTATATTTATTAGCATTTGATTCTTGTAGTAACTTGGAAGGTACAACTTTTTCCCAGTTCAAAAATAAACATTCTTTTTTCTCAAGACAAAAGAGACCTTTGCATTTGCCTTTTTCATTTTGATGGTTGATGTCATTCAAGCTGAGGTGGTTAATAGATTTGTTAAAGAGAAGAAGAATAAAAAAAGATTTGGTGCTTTATTTTTTAGACATTATAAAATGGCAACTTAGCTTTATATGTTACTCTAGGCGGAGGCGGACTTGGTGAGCTTTAATTAATCTGTCGGACCAGAATTCTGAATATAACTTACGGCTTTAACTAAGTTTGGTTGACGAGAAGTGAAAGGATATAAAGAGTGGGTGAATACCTAAGCAGAAAGGACAAAAAGAAGGAAGAAATAGGAAGTGGGTAGTCAATTGGGTAGATCTGTGTTCTTCCTTGGTTGTTGAGACCATACTGATCATTTAGAACTTCATGGAAAGGGCTTTTTCTGGCAAATGGTTATGAAGGTTTGGAAGAAAAGGCTAGTTTTTATTTTTTGTTTATTTATTTATTTATGATGTAAATCTCAGCTAAATACAGGCATATAAGCTAATGAGGTTTTAGGAACTCTGTTATTAGTTTGCGAGAAAACATTTCATACATTTCATAGTCAAGGTCCAAGGGTGCATTTTGAGTACATATTTTGTTTTAAAGCGAGGAGTGATGGGTCATCATCAGATTTTGCTTGGAGAAATGATGTGGTAACAGGCCTCTTTTGTCCTCATATTGCATCTGTTTTCTGATGTGCCCCATCATTTGGTGATGGTTTAAGTCAGGATTTCACTTAGAATCTTCTTTCATGCTCACTGTCTCACGAATGGGGGTTGGATTGCAGTGGTATTTACATGTGATTTTATATAGTTGGATGCTAAAACCTGGATTATTGTATGGCTATTCTTGATAGCTGTATTTTTTCCTTTGATGGTCGAATTTCTTTACACATTTGGTTAGTTTGAAGAAGGTGGAGTTTCCGAGAAGTTGGAGTGGGATATTTTCATTCCTAGTAAGTGATATGTTTGAATAAGATTTCAGTTATTGATCATTTGATTTCTGAAAGATTGGTGATTTGAACTGCTACATCATGTGGAGAAAGACCTCTAGAGTTTTAAGTTTGGCTTTTTTACCATTATATGGAATTCAAATCTTTTAGAACATACCAGTTCTCCAGTTCATGAACTAGGAAGAGAAGATTGCTGACATAATATAACATCTTGGACAATTTTAGTGATTGGCAAAGAAAATAAGTCTCAGTCGTAAGGAATCATACATTGACCCAAGTCCAAGCGACTAAATGGTTTTTAGCAGAGATTAAATTAGCTCAGAGAAGTTTGTGGATGTTGAAATTAAAACCTCAAATAGAGGCTTATAATATTTTTCGAAATTTATTGAAATGGGCTGTTTTGTAGCAGTAGTTTGCTTGATTTGAAGGGCATTCTAATTAGTGCACTTATCTTTGTACCTATTTTCTCTTTCTTCCTACAAAAGAAGCTTTACTAGTTCAACTGATTAATGATACATTGATAGTGACATAAGGTTTTCTGTTTGGAACCCTATCGCAGGACAAGGTGGTGGAGTAATACAGGGTACAGCAAGTGAAGCTGTTCTAGTTGTGCTATTGGCTGCTCGTGATAAAGTTTTAAGAAGGGTTGGAAAAGATGCCATCGGAAAGCTTGTAGTTTATGGATCTGATCAAACACATTCAGCTTTGCAGAAAGCCTGCCAGGTATAATTGGAAATTCACGAGTATTTTGTACCCTCTTTCAAAGGGATGGCACTGTTTTGTTTATTTATTACTATATAGCAAGTCAGGACCAGGTTTAGTATCCTGCCTGGTCTCTGAAATTTTAGTACTTCACACTTTGTGCAGAACAAACTCAAATTATTTCAGCTCTCCTACAAAATATCCCTAAAAACTTGTGCATCTTGCCATGAAATTTCATTTAACTATCAAAAACCACCCCAAAATTATGCTTTTCAGAATTGTGTGAGTAAGGAATTTGCATGATGGTTGCCAAAATATTAAGTTGATTGCCTACAATCGTTGGCAACCATTTATAACTGAATGGATCTTTACTGATGCATGCATGCCACTAGGCCACATGACCATCATCCAGTTATTTGGGTATGCTGTAGAAAAGCTTAACATTACACATCAATCAATGGTGTATCTTGAGAGCTGTGTACGACAACATTTGAATTTAGATCATAGTACTCTTTTACAAACCGTAGAATTTAGTGTTATGCAACTGTTATGTAGCTGATGTTTATCTAGGTTAAATTAGGCAGCTGATTCACAACTGAGAAGGTAGAATTCTATGTCTGTGTTTCTATATATATTTGAGACATAAGCCTTGATACACATCAATACAATCACTACAAAGAGCTCTTGGTAACACATTACAAAATGGCTTCGCATGTTCATGCCTTTCATTCCAGTTTTCTAGGGGTTTCTGTTTAGGAACCAACACATAATTGCACGATCATGTAGCTATGACCGTCATTCAAACAGTGTGACTCCTTCAGACATTTCTGTCAGCTATCTTGAAAATAGGGTTGCTTTTTTGAATATGTGCATACTGCCTAGTTATGGTGTTCAAGTTTACAACTTTTTTGATGTCTATTGTTTGTGGCAGATAGGAGGGATTCACCCAGAGAATTGTAGGTTTCTGAAGACGGATGCGTCCTCTGAATATGCCCTTTCTCCTGAATCACTCAATGAAGCAATATCACATGATATCGCCATCGGTCTAATCCCTTTTTTCTTAAGTGCTACTGTAAGCCACAAAGAACTTTCAATGTCAGTTTGTTTTCCTTCGGTGTTGTTGTCATATGCAAATCTTTCTATTCATCACTTGATTGCCATTTTTTCATATTCACTAGTAAAGGTAAAATGATTTTTTTTCTTTCAAAACAACGTGTTGGAAAATATTCCAATTTAGATTGACTTATATATTATATGATGACTCTCAGTACCATGAACTTTTCAGGGAGGTCTTGTTTGTGTTGGTATCCTAAAAGGTTTTTGGCTTTCTGCCGTCCAAAGTGACTAAAGAATTGTACTGTTTGTGTGGAGGAAAGATAAAACAAACCAATAATTTGAACTTCCACAACCATTTGTGTTCCTTTTACTAGACTACTCTAATGTTTCCATCACTCCTGAGTTTGACAAGGTTTCAAAACATTATAAAATTATCATAATCATTGTGCATAGGACTTCATATACTTTGCTTGGTTTGGTATTATTTTATATGTTCGTATCGCCGGAAAAGCCAAGGGATCAACAGGTCAGGTTTACTTGAATTGCATTTTAGCTTTACCATACCTCATGTAGGACAGCTTGCTGGATTTTCAGAATAGAGTTTATTTGACGGCCTAAACAATGGGTAATTGAGGTTATTAATGGTTAAATTGAAGGCCAATAGGTAAAAGAAAGGATTTAGGTTGATTTAGGGGTGACTGAATAGGGTTTTGAGGTTGAAAAGTTCACTTTTAAAGGGATGCGAATAGTTACTTGAGAATTGCAATTAGGGATGTGGAGATCCTTTAGCCAATAATTTGTAGACACTGCCCAAAAGACTGATTGGCTGAAACTCTCTAATATCTTCCGCCCCACCTTTCTTGGGAATCAAAGCAATAAAAGTGGCATTAAGATTCTTCTCAAACTGTCCCTCCTGATAAAACTGATCAAATACAACTATCACTTCCACCTTCACCACCCTCCAGCATTGTTGGAAGAAGGCCATGGAAAAGCCATCTGGCCCAGGGGCTTTATCCCCGGGCATACTCCTCAACGCACCCCAGACCTCCTCCTCCGCAAATGAGCGCTCCAGCATCAACACCGCCTCATCTGAAATAGTATCAAAAGTAACTCCCTCCAAATCCGGTCGCCACCCCTCCCTCTCAGCCTTAAAAAGATGCTGGTAGAAGCCCATGATCCCATTTCGGATATCCACTTCTGAAGAAAGCATCACCCCATTCACCCGCAACCTCCCTATCTGATTCACCCGCCGGTGAGCATTGGCCATCCGATGGAAAAATTTGGTATTGCAGTCTCCATCTTTCAACCACAAGCACTTGGATTTCTAGCGAAAACTAATCTCCTCTATCCTAGCAATCCGGCCATAATCCTTCCGCGCCCTCTCCCGACACACCACATCATCTTCTGATAAGCCCCCTCTATTTCTTCCTTCTCATCCCATTTCGGATATCCACTTCTGAAGAAAGCATCACCCCATTCACCCGCAACCTCCCTATCTGATTCACCCGCCGGTGAGCATTGGCCATCCGATGGAAAAATTTGGTATTGCAGTCTCTATCTTTCAACCACAAGCACCTGGATTTCTGGCGAAAACTAATCTCCTCTATCCTAGCAATCCGGCCATAATCCTTCCGCGCCCTCTCCCGACACACCACATCATCTTTTGATAAGCCCTCTATTTCTTCCTTCTCATCCAACCCCTGCAAAACCGACAAAGTACTCGCCTTTTGTACCTTCAACTGACCAAACACCTCCTGATTCCACCACTTCAAATCAAATTTAAGCAGCTTTAACTTTTGAGCCATCCAACCTGGCCACACTATAACTCCCCTACCACTCATTTACCGTCTTGCCAAAGCCTTCGGCCTGTAACCACATATTCTCAAACAGAAAAGGCGTCGGGCCACGCCGCACTCCCCCACTATCCAATAAGACATGCCAATGATCCGAAACCGGACGCTGTAATCAAACCTGGAACATTTGGGAAAAATGCTCTTCCCAATCCCCCGTGACTAGGAATCTATCAATACAAGACATTGCCCGACCTCCGGACCAGGTATAACCGCCTCCCTGCAACGGCATATCGATTAACTCCAACCTATCAATAAAAGAGGAGAACGCCCTCATCAGCCCCGTCACCTGACTTGCCCCTATCTTCTCTTCTGGACTCCACACAACGTTGAAGTCTCCACCCACACACCAAGGCCTCCCCCAGCAAAAAACAACAGCCTGTAACTCCTCCCAAAAAGCCACCCGCTCCGATCTCCTGACCGGCCCATATACCCTCCTAAGCACCCAACAAAAGTCATCATCAACACATCTGAACAGACAAGATAAGGAAAAACCTCCCACCTCTTCCCCCTCCTTCACCACCACCCGATTATCCCAACACATAAGAACACCACCTGCCGTCCTTATAGCAGGTTGGATGGCCCAATCCGCATACCTACCACCCCAGATATCCCTGACAACATCCACCCCCACACACTTTATTTTGGTTTCCTGAAAGCACACCACATCCGCTCTAGCACTCTTCAATAATGATCTAACCATTGCCCGCTTTCCTTTATCATTTAAACCTCGCACATTCCAAATCAATATTTTCAAATGCATGGCAACAACAAAGGATCTCCACGCCCCTTCCTCATCCGCTGACCATCCCTGGTCCTGTTACTATCATAATTGATGGAACATTCTAATCTGCATAATTCCCGGTCTCCTCTATCCTTCTGGCCCGTGGCCTGACACACCCTCTTGCCATGACATCTTAATGGCCGAAAACAATTTCAAAGCCTCTTTCTCATGCCCTTCAAAAGAAACCCCAAAAAATTTACTAACCTCAACAATCCGAGCCAACACCCACTCAGAAACCTCATCCGACGTCGGTGGATGCTCCGTCTGGAAATTCACCTTCAAATTCTGCTCTTTATCAGACTTCGAGTTGGCCACCACCATTTCCCCAGCTTCCATTGCCAATGGCTGGAGTACTAAAGCTAGGCCATCACCCATCTCTGCCCTGCCAACCTTCGATTCTGCCCCCCACTCCTCACGGTCCTCCTGTCGTCCCTGCTCTACCCCACCGAGCTCCTCCCTAAGCGGCGAAGGTGAAGAAGCTGATCCACCAGCCGCTGTGTGCTGCCCGTGGTGTAACGGCGCTGGAGACCCCGCCGGCCTTAGCGGCGCTGTCGTGTCGTCCATCCCCAATATTGGCGCCTCACTGCCGTAATTTCGGTGACCCAACCCAACAGCAGCGTGCAACGACCCGAAGATCTGGTCAATAGTTGGATTCACCAGTGGGCCCACCTCCCTTGCTGGGCCAGGTATCCCTTAAGCTAGGGCCTGAGGCTAAGAAGCACGGGCACTTCTAAAAAGGTGACGTATCCGTGTCGTGTCCGTGTCGGACACCTACACTCTTTGGACACTTTCCCGACACGTGTTCGACACTCTTCAAAACGTGTCCTATTTTTTAATTTTTTTTAAAGAGTTAGACACTCTTTGGACACTTGGAGGACACGCGTGTCTGTTACTTAAACACACGTATCTATTGATTTGACACAAGTAAAACTAATTATAAATTTGAACAAAACAACTTAAAATACAATAATAAAACAAAAATCATATAAATTTATAGGAATTAGTGTCATATTGTAATTTTTTATTATCTTTGAATGATATATTCATATATATAACATATAATAAATATATAAAATTATAGATTTTATGCGTGTCCCTCACGTGTCGTGTCTTGCATTTTTTGAAAATTGGCGTGTCGGCGTATTCGTGTCGTATCCGTATCGTGTCACGTGTCCGTGTCCATGCTTCTTAGGCCTGAGGAGAGTTCAAAAACCCACTTGGCCGTACGACTAGATTTCTAACCAAAGAAGACTAGCTCACATGCATAGGCACCCAAGTTGTAGAGCCCAAAACCCCCTGGCCCACCTTCTTGACTTGAGAGACCACGGGGCCCAAATTCCCCTAGCCTAATTTGTTGACTAGGGTCCTTGCATTTGGTCTGCCCAGAAACCCATCCCTACAACCCTCCTTCCCAAAGCTACGACATTTCCCAAATCTTCCATATCCCCAAATCCGTTGATCTTCACGCCTCCATACTCCGGTTTCCTTATTCGTTACTGTCGCCAGCTGGGAAGCTTCAAATGATGGCCCCGACTCTGGCCAAACTGGTAGCGAGTACAACCACGACTCCCAACGAAGCAAAACCCTAGCAGGAAGGCTTCTCCCTCTTCAAACGAACCATTCCTAGATCAGTCAACTGTTCGTCGACCTCCACAAAACCCCCACACCGATCGCTAACGGCCCAATAGGTTGCTTTCCCACGAAGGTGCAAAGGTATACCCATCACCTTAACCCATTTGTACATCACCACCCCCGACGTCTTCCCCTTGTCGCAAACGTCTTCCCTTTGTCGCAAAGCACAGTCGGTGACCACCATCGCAAAGCTAAATCGCATCCATCAATCACCCTCTGCGCCGCAACACATCCTCGGCCTCACACAGAGCTGGAAAAACAAATAAAAGGCCTGGCTCCCTATCGGACGAATCTCCACTCGCCCGACCCCCTTCCACCAACGGGCAACCCATTCCACCATAGCCGAGAACCCAACTCCTCTGCTCCCCACCTCTCCCACTTGACCCACCAGTGCCCTCTCCAACAGATCAAACCACCCCTCCTCTATCACACCCTGCACCACCGTATCGCTGACCTCCATTGGGTCAACTGCCCCCGCAGCTGCTGTGGCAACTCTCCACCCTTTTGGCCCCTTCTTACCCGCATCAATCTGGGTCACCCAACCATCCCCTTTAGCAAATCCTTCCAAAACCAGTGCCACACCCTTCCAGAACCAGTGCCACACCCTTCCAGCCGTCCCCAAAATCCGAAATGGGAAGAAAAGTCTGAGTTCTTTTACCCTCCGAGGTAACCACGATCTGAAACGTAAAACTACCATTTTCCTCTGTACGAATTCAAACCGCCACACTACGCCGTGTCCCCTCCAGCCGACCTACAAACAACTGACGGCCTTGGTTACGTGACGCCCATCGCATCTTCTCACCTATCTATCGCACTTTAAACCCCACCAACCTGACTTCCCTATGCAAGCCTTGCCCTCACTCCACTATGGACAAACATCGATGACTCCCAGATGTCTCTGCTGTCTCCTCAATCTCGAAGGACCGTCTGCTAAGAAAGAGGATCCGTCGGCGTGGCCCAGTCTTCTCCTTCACCGGAAGCATTCTAGGTAATTACCACATCCCACCGAATGAGGAAGGGGCATGGAGATCCTTTGTTGTTGCCATGCATTTTAAAATATTGATTTGGAATGTGCGGGGTTTAAATGATAAAAGAAAGCAGGCAATGATTAGATCATTATTGAAGAGTGCTAGAGCGGATGTAGTGTGCCTTCAGGAAACCAAAATGGAGTGTGTGGGGGTGGATGTTGTTAGGGATATCTGGGGTGGTAGGTATGTGGATTGGGCCTTCCAACCAGCTATAGGGACGGCAGGTGGTGTTCTTATGTGTTGGGAAAATCGGGTGGTAGTGAAAGAGGGGGAAAAGTTGGGAGGTTTTTCCTTATCTTGTCTGTTCAGATGTGTTGATAATGCCTTTCGTTGGGTGTTTATGGAGGTGTATGGGCCGGTCAGGAGATCAGAGCGGGTGGCTTTTTGGGAAGAGTTACAAGCTGTTACTTTTCGCTGGGGGAGGCCTTTGTGTGTGAGTGGAGACTTTAACGTTGTGCAAAGTCCAGAAGAGAAGACAGGGGCAAGTAAGTGACGGGGCCGATGAGGACGTTCTCCTATTTTATTGATAAGTTGGAGTTAATCGATATGCTGTTGCAGGGAGGGGGTTATACCTGGTCCGGAGATCAGGCAATGTCTCGTATTGATAGATTCCTAGTAACGGGGGATTGGGAAGAGCATTTTTCCCAGATGTTCTAGGTTTGATTATAGTGTTCGGTTTCGGATCACTAGCCTGTCCTATTGGATAGTGGGAAGTGCGGCGTGGCCGACGCCTTTTCGTTTTGAGAATATGTGGTTACAGGCCAAAGGCTTTGGTGAGACGGTAAATGAGTGGTGGAGGAGTTATAGTGTGGCCGGGTTGCCTAGTAGTCGGATGGCTCAAAAATTAAAGCTGCTTAAATTTGATTTGAAGTGGTGGAATCAGGAGGTGTTTGGTCAGTTGGAGGTACAGAAGGCGAGTACTTTGTCGGTTTTGCAGGGGTTGGATGAGAAAAAAGAAATAGAGGGCCTATCGGAAGATGATGTGGTGTGTTGGGAGGGGGCGTGGAAGGATTATGGCCGGATTGCTAGGATGGAGGAGATTAGTTTTCGCCAGAAATCAAGGTGCTTGTGGTTGAAGGATGGGGATTGCAATACCAAAATTTTCCATCGGCTGGCCAATGCTCACCGGCGGTTGAATCAGATAGGGAGATTGCGGGTGAATGGGGTGATGCTTTCTTCAAAAGTGGATATCCGGAATGGTATTGTGGGCTTCTACCAACATCTTTTCAAGGCTGAGAGGGAAGGGTGGAGACCGGATTTGGAGGGAGCTACTTTTGATACTATTTCAGATGAGGCTGTGTTGATGCTGAGGCGCCCGTTTGTGGAGGAGGAGGTCTGGAGTGCTGTAGACACCCCATTTTTTATGGCCCTTATGACTTGGACACCGTTGCATGCACACCTGATAATGAGTCTAAATGCTTATCCAATGCTTGAAGTCCTCAGCAGAATGCCGTAGCTCTGAGCCTTTTAAATCCTGCACATTTGTTGCTCTGTTTTTGGACCAAACCTTGTGCTTTTCAAGCCTGCAGCTCCTGGTGGCCTGTCGGCCACCCTTATGGGCTGCCGGCCATCACTTTTGTGCTGCCGGCCACTAGTTTCTTTTGCAGATATTTATGTTAGCTGTTTGCACAGATGCACGCATCTTCACCCACGTGTAGGGCTGGATATCCTTGTAGAGAATTCATGTTTTCTATATGTAGGAGACCCCTCTCTCATGTTTGAAGGTTAGAAAATTTTGAGATCAAAATTTTTTTTTCTCTCTCTCTCTAGCAAATCTTTACACTTTAGCCTCCAAATCCTTAACCTTTGCCTATACACCCTTAACCAAATCGTGCTGCCGGCCACTGATATGGCTGGTTGCCATCCACTGATATGGCTTGCCGGCCACTAGTTTCTTTTGCAGATATTTATGTTAGCTGTTTGCACAGATGCACTCATCTTCACCCACGTGTAGGGCTGGATATCCTTGTAGAGAATTCATGTTTTCTATATGTAGGAGACCCCTCTCTCATGTTTGAAGGTTAGAAAATTTTGAGATCAAAATTTTTTTTTCTCTCTCTCTCTAGCAAATCTTTACACTTTAGCCTCCAAATCCTTAACCTTTGCCTATACACCCTTAACCAAATCCCACCATCTTTGAGATGAGGTATTTTTTAGCTTGGTTTGAGCTCTAGAGGGTGTGTTTACTTGGTTTTGTTGCTTGAGACTGCTCTTCTCTTCAAAAGGTATAAGACTTTGTTTGTAGCTTTGTTTTATTTGCTGTTATTCCTACTGTTTTTTCATTATTTTGGGGCTGTCAAAACTCTGTATTTTTGGGCTAAAGCTTGGGTCTAAGGGCCATTTAAGGTTGAGGGGTTGATAGCCCTTCTTTGTACCTTATTTTGGAGGCCTTTGCCCTTGTGTTTCCCCCCCTTCTACTATCTTTTCTGAGCTTTTAAATACTGATTTCCAGAGCTTTTTCAGTGGCCAAAATCATGTTTTGAAGTCCAAATTTGGAGGGATTAGCCTCTCCTCGTGTCTTGCTTACTAGCCTAGTTTGTGTCATGTTTTAGCATGTTAATCTAGCTTTTTTTAGCTCAATTCCAACATGTTTTAGGACTGTTTTTAGACTGTTTTAGCACTGTTTTTGAGTGTTAGTTGTATTTGAGCTTTGTTTTGCATGCTTATAGTGTAATAGTCCTCATGAGCTTGGTGTTCTAGGCCTTAGACACCATCTTATTTGAGTTGATAGCATTTATTTATGCTTTTTTCACTCATTTTCAGCACTAATAATCTCTGCAACCTCTCTCATTTCTTGGCTTTTTGTTTTGGTTTAAAAGTGGTTTAAACAACTTGTTTGTTTAAAGCATGAGATTGAGGTGTCATGCTTAATGGTTTAATCCCTTAGAGGGTTCATTACCAACGGTATGATGTCTCGTTCATGCCTAAAACAACTTTTGGTTTGAGCCCTCTTTCTATTAGAGGACTTAAACTCACCATTTGGACTCAATTTATTAAAGAATGGTTGGTAATTTAAAATTGAGTAATTAAAATTGAGGCTAAAATGGTGAAAGATAATAATTTGGATGTGTTCAATTGGACGTTAATTGAACACATGGAAACTTGAACCATTTCATACTCATTAGTGATGAAATGATTTAAGTTTCCAAGATCATTACTTCCCTTGATCTTCCATGATAGGGAGGTGGTTTTGAGAGTCTCATTTCATTGCATTTATTGAACTTGCACACTTGGTTTCATGAGCCATCATGCAATGAAATTGCATCCATTGATGGTTTGTGAACTAAACTTGCTACTCCTTTGATTTGTTCATGAAAATGAGGGGTGAGTGGTGCGAACAAACCCTTGAAAATACCCTGTATATGCTCTGTTTATCCTCTGTTGCAGCAAGGAGAACTGAGCAGAAGTGGCCAATAGGCCACTCTCCATGGCCGGCAGGTAGCCGGCAGACCACCTTTGATGGTTGGCTGGCCATCACTGGTGGCCGACAACCTTCATCATTAGCTGGCCGGCCACTGATGCAAAATTTGGCAGTTTGTTCTTCAAGCATAGCAGAGTTATTTTGGAAGTGGGCAACAGTGTTGGTGTTCTATTGTGCAACAGAGGCTCTTCGGAAGCAAAACAATGGCTTTTTCTGGTGGAAACCAAGCACGCGCATGAACATTCCTTGCGTATCGAGCATGTTTAAGATTAAATTGTTGTAATTAATTCGATGTAGCTAGTTAATTAACTAGTTGTTTTGATCCATTAGTTAGCTAGAATAGTTAATTCATTTGTTGTAATAATTAGTTAAGTAGTTTCGCTAATTTCATTTATTTTGTAATAATTTGCTTAGTTTAGTTAATTAGCTTAGTTAGTTTATTCAGACTCTCTTTCGTGAGAGCGTAATGTTGTAATGATGTATATGTCTTCCAACCCCACATCTTTCTCCCTTTTATTTAAACTGCTTATGATGGTTAGTTTAGGGACATCACGTTTTGTTTAGCATATTTCATGTTTGCATCCATTCGTCTTGCATACACCGAGGCTCGGTTCATCATTCTAACTGCATGTTAGTTAAATACTTCTTTGAATTCGTGCTTAGACCGCATGTTATTTAATTTATTCATATGCCATATTAGTAGCCGAGCCTATTTAGATTCCATATCACATGTGTTGCATTAGTCATATCGCATAGTTAGGAATCATGCATTTTTCTAACTCATCTCTTTTTGGCTTGGAGTACTAGGTGAGCCTTTACTCGCTTTAGCATATTACATGTGTGCAATTGTTGCCATGTTTAGCATGCTTGCCATGAGGCTAATTGCTTAAGTGCTATAACTGCTTGAATGTCTATGCATGAAGGCTTGTTGCTTGAATTGGAATAATTTGAGTAATGTTCATATGCGATCACTTTTTCAAGTGGTACATATTCGAAATAATTTTCGAAACAAACATGAACTCGAGATGTTCCAATTCTTGCAAGTTAGTCTATACTTGTGTGTGTGCGCATCACATAGTAATGCTAGCCTAATAAATCGGAACAAGAGCATATAATGTTGGTAAAAATCATATCATGATTGGTAGAGGCCGATCTTTGATCGGACGAGCGAGGGTGCTCAAATGTATTCATGACCTTCCCCTCTTGTACCCAAGTTCCCGAGCTGAGACAATCTTGGTGATGACGGACACGTGGCCTTTGGCACGAGTCATGGGTTCCTAAATTTTTCCAAAACAAAAAATATTTAGGTAGCGACTCTGTATCTGGCAAAGCAGCCTATTTTTGGCAATGTGATTCAAAATCAATTTTTCAAAAGATTTGTCGGATTTAGACTCTTTGGTGTTTATCAATTTCATATTGCATTCATGAGATTAGATTCAAAACCGCGGGAGTCCGAACTGTAGGGCTTATTTCGAACTTCCGAAAGGGGGTGTGGAAAAGTCGAGCTACAGGTGCATTGAGGAGTATGCCCGGGGATAAAGCCCCTAGGCCGGATGGCTTTTCCATGGCCTTCTTCCAACAATGCTGGGGGGTGGTGAAGGTGGAAGTGATGGCTGTATTTGATCAGCTTTATCAAGAGGGACAGTTTGAGAAGAGTCTTAATGCCACTTTTATTGCTTTGATTCCCAAGAAAGGTGGGGCCAAGGATATTAGAGAGTTTCAGCCAATCAGTCCTTTAGGCAGTGTTTACAAATTATTGGCTAAAGTTCTGGCCAATAGACTTCGGTGTGTCCTGGAGGGGCTGGTGTCTGAGTCTCAGAATGCGTTTGTGGGGGGCCGTTAAATTTTGGATGTTGTGCACGTGGCGTGGACTAGCGGGTTTGGTAAGGGAAGGCGGAGATTATGTGCAAGCTGGATATTGAGAAAGCTAATGATAATGTGAATTGGAAATTTCTGTTATATGTGCTTCGATGGATGGGTTTTGGGAAGCGATACAGGCAGTGGATTCAGTTTTGTATTTCTACGGTGCGGTTATCAGTCTTGGTTAATGGCACTTTGGTGGGCTTTTTTCCTACATAGAGAGGATTACGGCACGGGGATCCACTGTCTCCTTTATTGTTTATTTTGGTGATGGAGGCTTTGAGTCATTTATTGTCCAGAGCGGTCCAGGGGGGATTTGTTATCTGGTTTTGAAGTGGGGCAGGGGCCTGGTCCACTGGTGGTTTCTCTTCTCTTTTATGCTGATGATGCGCTCATCTTTTGTGATGCGGATGCGGATCAGATTGGGCATTTACGATGTGTGTTGCTATGCTTTGAGGTGGTGTTTGGGCTCCGGGTTAATTTGGCCAAGTCAGAATTAATTCTTGTAAGGGAAGTGGTTCGTTTTCCGGTGTTGGCAGCTATTTTGGGGTGTAAGGTGGCTCAATTACCAATTTCCTATCTGGGACTTCCTTTGGGGGCTACCTTTAAGGCGAAAAGGGTGTGGAATGGGGTGGTAGATAGAGTGCAGCGAAGGTTGGCGTGGTGGAAGCAGCAGTGTTTGTCTAAGGGAGGGCGGCTAACATTGATCAAGAGTGTTCTTTCTAGTATTTTGACATACTTTATGTCGTTGCATGTGATTCCTGTGGTGGTTGCTAGGCGGTTGGAAAAGTTGCAACGAAATTTTTTATGGGGTGGTGGAGGGGAGGGTTTTCATTATCATTTGGTGACTTGGGATAGGATTTGTATTCCTAAGGAGAGGGGGGGCTTGGGTGTCAGGAGGTTGGTGGGTTTTAACCGGGCTCTTTTAGGGAAATGGTTATCGCGTTTTGCTGTGGAGAGGGAGCGATTATGGAGGAGGGTGGTGGTGGTGAAGTATGGGGTGGCCAGAGGGGGGTGATGCTCGAAGGGGGTGGTCCACCCTCATGGTCGTGGGTTGTGGAAAGGGATTTGGCTAGGGTGGACGGAGTTTTGGGATAGGACTCGGATTAAGGTGGGGGTAGGGGATAAGACTCGCTTTTGGCAGGATCAGTGGTGTAGCGAGGTTTCCTATGGTTTATGCTATTGCTATGGATGGTGAGGAGCTGGTGGCGTCTGTTAGAGTTAGACAGGGGCAGTTGTTTGTTTGGAATGTTCACCTTCATCGTGTTGTGCAAGATTGGGAGTTGGATAAACTAGTGGACCTGTTGGGCATTTTGTATGGTGTCAAGGATGGGGGGTATGGAGCAGACTCTTTGGTGTGGGATTGTTCGAGATTTAAAGGAGTGTTTTCAGTGTCTTCTTTTTATGGTATGCTTAAGGGGGGGAGTGGGGCAGTGTTTCCTTGGAAGAGCATTTGGGAGACGAGTTCACCATCCAAGGTGGCTTTCTTTGTTTGGACTGCTGCTTTGGGGAAGATTTTGACTATAGATAACTTGCGTCGGCGGGGGCATGTTCTGGTAAACTGGTGTTGCATGTGCTGTAGGGATGGGGAAACGGTGGATTACTTGCTTTTACATTGCCCAGTTGCGTCTCGACTTTAGAATTCTATTGTGGCTTTGTTTGGGTTGGTTTGGGTGCAATCGGGGTCGGTATTAGGTGTGGTTCAAAGTTGGGGTAGGGTTGGGGTAGGGCTAGGGTGGGGAAGCGGCATCGAAAGGCTTGGGTTCTTGCTTCCCATTGTTTGCTTTGGCTAGTGTGGTTGGAGCGTAATAGGCGTGTTTTTCAGAATGAATGCCATTTCATTTCCTGGCTACAGAGTCAGTTGTTGCTGGTATTGCATAGTTGGGTTACGGGTTCAGTTGATCCAAGTGTTTTGGTTTTTGTAGATTTTGTGGAGGATTTACTTACATAGTTTGGTTTGGCCCTTTGTGGGTGGTTTTTGTATTCTTTACATCATCTTGATACTTTTCTAATAAAGTTCATTTATTTATTAAAAAAAAAGAAAAAGAAATCACTCCTAAAATCCCTTAAGCATCACACTTAGGATTTGATTGCATCACATAATCTATAAGAAAACTTCAAAGGTCTTGAAATTCTTTAAAATATCAACCCCATTGAATTAGAAGCATTACAAGACTTTATATAGACTTAGAGACTTTCTTTTCCAAGTAGGACTTTAAAATTGAAAACAACTATACTTTTTGACTTCCAAAACTTATCCAAGACAATAAGAAACATAAACAAAAATTAATTAAATAACTTGACCTACAAGACGGCCTCTGGCTGCCTTCTACAACTCATGACAACAAATATGAAAATTACCAAAATGCTCCTGAGCTAAAAACTCTAAAAAAACATAAAATAACTACAAAATAAGTATATGATAACACTAGTAGCTTAAAACCATGGCAATTTCCGAATGTTGCCATTCTTTAACTTTGCTTTTTCTTGCTCTTATTGTGGATTGCATCAGTACCACTTGCTTCGAACATTGAATTGCACAACTGCACATGCGTGTACACGGGTTCATTTGCTTGCTCTATCATTTTCCTCAAGATACAAGTGGTCTATTGAGGCTATACTAATGGACTTGAATAAAATTTCCTTAAAGGTCAAGTAAGTTATCTAATAATAAATTTGTAGGTTGAAATCCTTTTAAGCCTCCATTCAACATTACATCAAAGGTTTTCAGGCTCCAATGGTTATATTCAATTATTTTCGGCATATGTAGTTTCAAGTTGTACCATCTGTTGACATGAAGTGACTATAACAGATTGTAACTATACCAATGTGAATGAACTGTAAGTCAACTGTTACTTGCAGCAGTATCTCGTGTCTTCTTAGTTTGTACTAATTTCCTTTTTGTGCATCTTTCTAAGCATTGTTTGCTGTCATTGATGAATCACAATTTTTGCTGTGTTCTTCTACTGAAAAACTATAGATGTTAGACGGCAATAGAGTTTACAATTGTTGCTGATTCTGAGATAGCAAATGACCAAGTTGTAAAATAGTTTGGCGGTTTTCGTAAAGTTTGAAAGGTACAAAATGCTAAGCAAATTTGTTGAGATTACCAAGACATGGCCAGGACTATGGAATAGGAAGTTGGGGTTAAGCATATTTCTTCTTCCAAAATTTTTGCAATGAGTATCATTTTAAGCCTCTAGGCTGCATATTTTCAAATCACCTTTGAGTTGTGACTTGTGAATGAAGTGCTCTCTTGTATTCAAGATAACAGGCCTTAATTTACATTATTTGTGAGTCACGCAATGTTGTTGATGAGTACAAAGTGAGGCCAAATGGAAGATAGACATTGATCCCTTAAGTTTATACTTTTTTAAGTAACTGATGACTTGTAAGACAAGGAGTATTCTTCTAAGTAATTGAGGTGGTGGGTCATATTTTATGTTGAGCACTTGAAATTGTTTGAGTTGACTTTTAAGGACTTGTAGAAGTAAGGCAATTTGGTTTTGTTTTTATGGTGGTAGTGGAATAGGGAGCATGCTAAATCTAATGAGCTGAAAATCTGGTTTGGACTAATACTCATCCTTTAATCAGAGATGTAGGATACATATTAAATTATTAATTAGTGATAATTTGTGGATCATTTACTTGATTACTGAATTCGATTTAATGGTAAAGAATTTTTGTTAGCTAAAGAAGCCTTGCTTATGTGCTTGCAGGTTGGCACTACTTCTTCAACAGCTGTGGATCCTTTGCTTGTGTTGGGAAAGATTACTAAGGTGACATATTGATTGAATTGCTAGAATATGGAAATAAGAGACCTGTTTGTGATGGTTAGAGTAGGCTTATGCGTTCATTATTTTTTGAAGATGTACAAGCAGCTATACATAGTATATTTTTTTTGATAAATGAAAGTCAATATGATTAATTGAAAAGCATCAAGATGATGCTAACAAATACAAAGGAAAAGAAGCAATAGAAAATAACTACCCCTAAACATGGAGAGTAAAGAAAAAAAATCTAAAGACACTTCCTGAAACCCAACTATACAAAATCATTAAGCTACTCCACCCCCCTGAAAAATCCACCGACTCCAGCCAAATCATCCACATCAGACACAAAGGCACAACAGCCCATGCCTTCCTGCATCTCTTCCCAACCCTACCCCCTCTCCAGCTGTGAAAAACACTGTTGACATTTCCTTGTTGCACCCAAACCATACCAAACATAGAAAACATCAACACCCAAAGTTGATATGCCACAGAGCAATGAAGAAGAAGATGAAAAGCGGTATGCATCACTACAAACATACATCATCAATTAACCAAAATTTGTTGACACCAAATAAGATTATCAATTGTGATAATCCTATTTAATGTCGTCATCCACACCAAGAATGCTACCTTGGAAGCTATGTAGCACGGACACGGACACGGGACACAACACGGACACGCGGACATGCAATTTTTTAAAAAATGGGAGACACGACACGCTGGGGACACGTTTAATAAATATAATTTTATTTATTTATTATATGTCTAAAAAAAAAAAAAATCATTAATTCTTATACAATTATAATAATAATAAAATTAATAAACATAAATTTTTAAATTTTTTTTAATAAAAATGAGTTTTTTTTAAATAAAAATAATTTATTTTATGAATTTTATGTTTAACAAAAAAAAATAAGGATAAAAAAAAGAAAGAAGAAAAAAAAAGAGAGGGAGAGAGAAACCGGATCAATATAAAGGGAAAAAAAATAAAAAAGAGAAACAATAGAGGAGAGAGAGAGAGCGACTCAGAAAAGCAAAGACGAAAGGGAGGAGAAGAAAAGCAGAGACGAAAGGGAGGAGAAGAGGAAGAAAATGAAGAGAAAAAGGAGGAGGAGGAAGACGAAGAGAAGGAGAAGGAGAAGAAGAAGAGAGAAGATGAAGAATATCACCTCAGGTTCTTCGATTGACAGGTTCAGCTTCTTCGATTGACAGGTTAGGTTTCTTCCTCCCTCAATCTCTTTCTCTCTCTCTGTCTCCTTCGATCTCTTTCTCGGTCTCCTCTGCAACAGTTAGGGTTTCTCTCTTTCTCTGTCTCCATCGATCTCCTTCTCTCTTTCTCTGTCTCCTCTGCAACAGTTAGGGCTTTTTCGATCCACTCACGCGTGTCTGGAGAGTGTCCCGGCGTGTCCGACTGGAAAATTTCAAAAAAAAAAAGGGATACGTTAGAGAGAGTGTCGGACACGTGTCTACTGCGTGTCCAACGCGTGTCTGTGTCCGACGCGTGTCCGACACTCGTACGTGAGGCCTAGGGACGTGTCGGTGCTTCATAGCTTGGAAGGAGTTCCAACAATTCAAATACTCTGCCACGGAAAAGAAGTATCTGCACCTCCCACTAAGGCTCAAAAAAAGATGACACCAAAAAAAACTTTTAGCATCCTACCGCCACCACACCAAATCATCCCCTCTCACCCACCACTCTAACACTATACAGAAAAACCGTCAAATCCACTAATTATCCAACCTCCTAACCCACTCTAACACTATACAGAAAAACCATCAAATCCACTAACTATCCAACCTCCTAATCCTAGACTTGCCGTCAGAGCCTTACATTTCAAACCACCTGCCCCTCATCAATCACTAAATAGGTAGCCACCACCGCATCCCTATCCATCGCAAGTCGAAAATTCATCGGGAATAAAGAAGCAAGATTTTGGTCCCCGCACCACCTATCCTTCCAAAACCACTCATTTTCTCCCCTCCCTACCCAAAAGTCAACCCACCTCCATAACTCCCCCTACAACATCCAAATGCCTTTCTACAAGCCTCTACCATGAGAACCCTCCACTACCTTAGAACTCCACTCCCCCACCCAACCCCATACTTTGCCACCACCACCCTACGCCAAAACCTCTCTATTTTCCACGCAAACCTCCAAAGCCACTTACCGAATAAAGTCTTATTGAACGGAACCACACTTCTTATGCCCAACCCCTACCTCTTTCGGACTACAAATCAAATTCCGGTCAATCAAATATCGCCCACACCTCCCAAAGGAAGTCCTTCTGCAACTGCTCCAACCGCTGAGCAACTGAAATCGGAATCACATGCACAAACATGAAAATTCTATAAAAATACATGAAGGGATGAAGTAGGACAACCTAGAGTTTTTGTATTCAAGGGTTGTGTTGGCTGGAAATGTGGTGGGGCTAATAGGTTAAAACTAGGGAAACTGGGTTTGGATTTGAAATAAATGATTACAAGAGATTTCAGATTATGATGATCATGGTATTGTTTCTTGTTAAACAGATTTGAATGAACAAAAATTCTGCAAATAGTAAAAGAGAAGAATAGAGAAGTACCTAACTCCACGAGGTCTGCTTAGATCCACACTAAAGTCAAAATAAGAGTCATCTTTAACAAAGGAAAAATGTTCATTCTGACTCTAAATTTGTAATACAAGAAGGGGCCCTTTATACACACACTAGAAAAGACTAAAAAGTCTCTAGACACAAGGTAACTTTCTAAATTTTTTGACATAGAAACCACAAAAGGCTAAAAATTCTAAAAAATTGTAATTTCTAGACAAGTAATTGGCTGAATTTCTTCCCAAGAAAAGACTCCTAATCAACTTGGAATAAAATTATTGAAATTATAAATAAACCTATAAGGAAACCAGAGTAAAAATAATAATTTCCAGCTCAGTCTCAAACTTCTATAGGGACTAACTAATTCTAATCAAGAATAAAACAAAGACTCGCAACAAAACAAGCTTGGCATTATGTGCTTTAGAATTTTTTCTTCTACTAAGTACTTCTGCATCAAGGGATCTCTTCCACATCAACTTTGATTTTAGGGCCAACAACATATTAGATCCAAAAGAAGCTAGTAAAAACCTAATAAGGGCGTGGTAAAGATCTAAATGGCATTGTAAAACAGGAATAAGTTTGGTAGTTCACGATGCCTCCCTCTAATGATCTTCTTTCGTTGCGATGTGTTGAATTCATCTGTATGCTGTGTACTAATGCATAATGAAGATGAACATTCTCTTATTAATGCAGAGTAATGGAATGTGGTTTCATGTGGATGCTGCATACGCTGGAAGTGCTTGTATATGTCCAGAATATCGGCACTATATTGATGGCATTGAAGAAGCTGACTCATATAATATGAATGCACATAAATGGTTTCTAACAAACTTTGATTGTTCAGCTCTCTGGGTAAAGGTATGCCATTATGCACTTGATGCATGTCTACATGTTACCGTCATGCCTTCATACCCTAAATAAAAAATTAGAAACAACTAAGCTGGCCTTATTTCCATTGAGTCGTCAAAAGTCCTCCATAGTTTTTCCAAAGTAATAGTTATATGTTTTCAACTTTGATCATCCAAAATGCTTCAAGTTTCTTGTTATTCTATTACTGGGGGATATTGGCCGTGGCCTTTTTAATCTTCTCTAGTTGATTAGGAGTTAATATAGTTGTGCTTGAAGTAGAGCGGAGTCAGTGACGTAGGTTATCGATAGAGATAATGCTGGATGCACTAGTGTTTAGCTATATTCTATGTTATCCATATCCATTCACATGAGACATCTTCACTATCCAACAATCCTATGAAACATAAGTAGTGTGTCTGATTTCATTACTATTGTTAGCAAAATAACTAGTTTCTAACTCTTATGCTAACTGTGAGGAAGCTAAACCTAGACGGATATGTCATGGTTCAGTTTCTTCATTCTTCTTGTCAATATTTAACCATTCTATTCTCATGTTACCATCTTGTCTGCAGGACAGGAATGCTCTGATTCAGTCACTCTCAACAAACCCAGAGTACCTAAAAAACAAAGTAAGGCCCCTTCCACACTAGCTCAGTATGTTTCTCATAGCCCATAGGTTATTTGTGGTGAAAGCTTTATAACAGGAAAAAAGGTTTTCTTTTAAACATGGATATAGACTTCTTGACATGCAGTTAAAAACTTCAATAGCTAGTGTAGTGGTGCCTCTACTGGTCTCAAGCTTTTTGACATAGCATGGATGTAGGGAAGAAGTTTTTTCAAGATGTGCCACATGTAAGAAATAATGTATAGAGAAAGAGAGAGAATAAATTGTATGTATTATTATTGATTGATATATTGATATCTATTACAATGATTCATGATTCCTATATATAGAAGAGGGTGAGTGTGTAGTAGGTAAGGAGTAGGTGAAGTGGAGGTGGTAGTGGTGTAGTGGGTTAGGTGAGGTGGTAGTGGTGTAGTGGGTTAGGTTTAGTGGAGTAGGTGAGATGGTAGTGGTGTAGTGGGTTAGGTTTAGTGGAGTAGGTGAGATGGTAGTGGTGTAGTGGGTTAGGTTTAGTGGAGTAGGTGAGATGGTAGTGGTGTAGTGGGTTAGGTTTAGTGGAGTAGGTGAGATGGTAGTGGTGTAGTGGGTTAGGTTTAGTGGAGTAGGTGAGATGGTAGTGGTGTAGTGGGTTAGGTTTAGTGGAGTAGGTGAGATGGTAGTGGTGTAGTGGGTTAGGTTTAGTGGAGTAGGTGAGATGGTAGTGGTGTAGTGGGTTAGGTTTAGTGGAGTAGGTGAGATGGTAGTGGTGTAGTGGGTTAGGTTTAGTGGAGTAGGTGAGATGGTAGTGGTGTAGTGGGTTAGGTTTAGTGGAGTAGGTGAGATGGTAGTGGTGTAGTGGGTTAGGTTTAGTGGAGTAGGTGAGATGGTAGTGGTGTAGTGGGTTAGGTTTAGTGGAGTAGGTGAGATGGTAGTGGTGTAGTGGGTTAGGTTTAGTGGAGTAGGTGAGATGGTAGTGGTGTAGTGGGTTAGGTTTAGTGGAGTAGGTGAGATGGTAGTGGTGTAGTGGGTTAGGTTTAGTGGAGTAGGTGAGATGGTAGTGGTGTAGTGGGTTAGGTTTAGTGGAGTAGGTGAGATGGTAGTGGTGTAGTGGGTTAGGTTTAGTGGAGTAGGTGAGATGGTAGTGGTGTAGTGGGTTAGGTTTAGTGGAGTAGGTGAGATGGTAGTGGTGTAGTGGGTTAGGTTTAGTGGAGTAGGTGAGATGGTAGTGGTGTAGTGGGTTAGGTTTAGTGGAGTAGGTGAGATGGTAGTGGTGTAGTGGGTTAGGTTTAGTGGAGTAGGTGAGATGGTAGTGGTGTAGTGGGTTAGGTTTAGTGGAGTAGGTGAGATGGTAGTGGTGTAGTGGGTTAGGTTTAGTGGAGTAGGTGAGATGGTAGTGGTGTAGTGGGTTAGGTTTAGTGGAGTAGGTGAGATGGTAGTGGTGTAGTGGGTTAGGTTTAGTGGAGTAGGTGAGATGGTAGTGGTGTAGTGGGTTAGGTTTAGTGGAGTAGGTGAGATGGTAGTGGTGTAGTGGGTTAGGTTTAGTGGAGTAGGTGAGATGGTAGTGGTGTAGTGGGTTAGGTTTAGTGGAGTAGGTGAGATGGTAGTGGTGTAGTGGGTTAGGTTTAGTGGAGTAGGTGAGATGGTAGTGGTGTAGTGGGTTAGGTTTAGTGGAGTAGGTGAGATGGTAGTGGTGTAGTGGGTTAGGTTTAGTGGAGTAGGTGAGATGGTAGTGGTGTAGTGGGTTAGGTTTAGTGGAGTAGGTGAGATGGTAGTGGTGTAGTGGGTTAGGTTTAGTGGAGTAGGTGAGATGGTAGTGGTGTAGTGGGTTAGGTTTAGTGGAGTAGGTGAGATGGTAGTGGTGTAGTGGGTTAGGTTTAGTGGAGTAGGTGAGATGGTAGTGGTGTAGTGGGTTAGGTTTAGTGGAGTAGGTGAGATGGTAGTGGTGTAGTGGGTTAGGTTTAGTGGAGTAGGTGAGATGGTAGTGGTGTAGTGGGTTAGGTTTAGTGGAGTAGGTGAGATGGTAGTGGTGTAGTGGGTTAGGTTTAGTGGAGTAGGTGAGATGGTAGTGGTGTAGTGGGTTAGGTTTAGTGGAGTAGGTGAGATGGTAGTGGTGTAGTGGGTTAGGTTTAGTGGAGTAGGTGAGATGGTAGTGGTGTAGTGGGTTAGGTTTAGTGGAGTAGGTGAGATGGTAGTGGTGTAGTGGGTTAGGTTTAGTGGAGTAGGTGAGATGGTAGTGGTGTAGTGGGTTAGGTTTAGTGGAGTAGGTGAGATGGTAGTGGTGTAGTGGGTTAGGTTTAGTGGAGTAGGTGAGATGGTAGTGGTGTAGTGGGTTAGGTTTAGTGGAGTAGGTGAGATGGTAGTGGTGTAGTGGGTTAGGTTTAGTGGAGTAGGTGAGATGGTAGTGGTGTAGTGGGTTAGGTTTAGTGGAGTAGGTGAGATGGTAGTGGTGTAGTGGGTTAGGTTTAGTGGAGTAGGTGAGATGGTAGTGGTGTAGTGGGTTAGGTTTAGTGGAGTAGGTGAGATGGTAGTGGTGTAGTGGGTTAGGTTTAGTGGAGTAGGTGAGATGGTAGTGGTGTAGTGGGTTAGGTTTAGTGGAGTAGGTGAGATGGTAGTGGTGTAGTGGGTTAGGTTTAGTGGAGTAGGTGAGATGGTAGTGGTGTAGTGGGTTAGGTTTAGTGGAGTAGGTGAGATGGTAGTGGTGTAGTGGGTTAGGTTTAGTGGAGTAGGTGAGATGGTAGTGGTGTAGTGGGTTAGGTTTAGTGGAGTAGGTGAGATGGTAGTGGTGTAGTGGGTTAGGTTTAGTGGAGTAGGTGAGATGGTAGTGGTGTAGTGGGTTAGGTTTAGTGGAGTAGGTGAGATGGTAGTGGTGTAGTGGGTTAGGTTTAGTGGAGTAGGTGAGATGGTAGTGGTGTAGTGGGTTAGGTTTAGTGGAGTAGGTGAGATGGTAGTGGTGTAGTGGGTTAGGTTTAGTGGAGTAGGTGAGATGGTAGTGGTGTAGTGGGTTAGGTTTAGTGGAGTAGGTGAGATGGTAGTGGTGTAGTGGGTTAGGTTTAGTGGAGTAGGTGAGATGGTAGTGGTGTAGTGGGTTAGGTTTAGTGGAGTAGGTGAGATGGTAGTGGTGTAGTGGGTTAGGTTTAGTGGAGTAGGTGAGATGGTAGTGGTGTAGTGGGTTAGGTTTAGTGGAGTAGGTGAGATGGTAGTGGTGTAGTGGGTTAGGTTTAGTGGAGTAGGTGAGATGGTAGTGGTGTAGTGGGTTAGGTTTAGTGGAGTAGGTGAGATGGTAGTGGTGTAGTGGGTTAGGTTTAGTGGAGTAGGTGAGATGGTAGTGGTGTAGTGGGTTAGGTTTAGTGGAGTAGGTGAGATGGTAGTGGTGTAGTGGGTTAGGTTTAGTGGAGTAGGTGAGATGGTAGTGGTGTAGTGGGTTAGGTTTAGTGGAGTAGGTGAGATGGTAGTGGTGTAGTGGGTTAGGTTTAGTGGAGTAGGTGAGATGGTAGTGGTGTAGTGGGTTAGGTTTAGTGGAGTAGGTGAGATGGTAGTGGTGTAGTGGGTTAGGTTTAGTGGAGTAGGTGAGATGGTAGTGGTGTAGTGGGTTAGGTTTAGTGGAGTAGGTGAGATGGTAGTGGTGTAGTGGGTTAGGTTTAGTGGAGTAGGTGAGATGGTAGTGGTGTAGTGGGTTAGGTTTAGTGGAGTAGGTGAGATGGTAGTGGTGTAGTGGGTTAGGTTTAGTGGAGTAGGTGAGATGGTAGTGGTGTAGTGGGTTAGGTTTAGTGGACCAGGCTTCTGAAGCAAACATGGTTGTGGATTACAAAGATTGGCAAATCCCTCTCGGCCGCAGATTCAGGTGTGCTGTCAGACATTGCCAAAAAGTGTCTTAAACTCAACTAACAAACTTTTCACTAATACTAAAGACTTAATATACATTATTCAGTCATTTTGAGTTGAAACAATCTATTGTAAGTGCAGTTCCAGAAATGAAGAGATTAGGTAATGTCTTATTAAAGACTTGGAAGTAAATGGTTTGAGAAAGAATGAAATACCATTTTATGTAGTCTACCAAAGTGCAGGTTTTGAATGCTTGCTTGAAGATGACAGTTGTAAAACACCTAATGGTTCCAATCCTCACAACAGTAAAAAAACAAAAAACAAAAAACAAAAAACAAAAAACAAAAATCAAACACATAGAACACTAAATACGTGGTTTGACAATGTGCCTACGTCCATGGAGGAGAGGCAGATCAAATTCTCTATGCATAATAAGGATTGGATTACAAACTCAGAAATTCTCAATTGTAACACCCACACAGAAATGCTACCCGAAAAAATACAATAAATACCTCCAACAAATGATCCCGGGGTAAAGCCAAGAGTAAAAGGCCCTTTACTGGAAACCTAAGTGTACAGTAAAAATATAAGACACCTCACAACAAAATTTTAAGCTGTATTCTAACCGAGTGTATGCCTCATGAGCCAAGCAAAAGTCAATGGTGCAACTTTAACAGTTTTGAAGCCTTAGCTAATTCCATGGACAGCTCATGACTGAACTCTTAACCATTTCCAAATATTTCAGGTGGCATCCAAACTTCTGCTGTTATCTTTTACATTACAGATGTGACTAGATTAGTAATATCATCAATTTTACATCAAATCTGTTTTACATCTAGTGACCCTGCTGCAAAATTGTAGTTATTGACTTGTCTAATCCACTGTTGCTTCACAGATCACTGAAATTATGGATGGTATTACGACTCTATGGTTTGGAAAACCTTCAATCTTACATAAGAAACCATATTGAATTGGCTAAACACTTTGAAGAGCTTGTTTCTCAAGACCCGAGATTTCAGGTAACATGTTAGAAATTTGTGTCATTATATCTCTTATTTTTATGCCGCTATGATTTGTACAACTTTGAATATGTCTCTTATTTTTATGTATAGGTTCGAAATTACTATTTGTCACTCATCAGCACTTTTTTAGTTACTATAATCCTATTAAATAATTTTGTTAATTAAGAGAAATCTATATCTCCGTGACACTTCCAAGCCTTAATAGAGATATCATCTAGCCCTAGAACCCTTCTCTTTTCATCTTCCTCAATGCAATCTTCACCTCGAATGCTCTAATTCAGTGAAAAATAAAATTACCTTCTCTAATATCGAAAATTATACAATTTGTAATAGATGACTTTTGCATCTTTTTTATGCAATAGTTGTCATGGCTTAGCAACTACAATTGACTTGTGCAGGTTGTTGCTCCTCGGAAGTTTTCATTGGTTTGTTTTTGCCTTCTGCCTCCCCATAACAACGAAGACTGTGCTAACAAACTAAACCATGACCTACTGGATGCTGTTAACTCAACCGGGAAATTATTCATTTCTCATACAGTATGCTCATTTTTCATGTTGTATTCACTTTTCTTTGATAAACACGAAGAATGAAACCTTCACATGCTGTTTGTAGTTCCTGAATTGTGTTTTTTGGTTATGACAAATTTATGCAGGTTCTATCAGGTAAGTACACATTACGCTTTGCAGTAGGAGCTCCATTGACAGAAGAAAGGCATGTAAATGCAGCATGGAAGGTTTTACAAGGCAAGGCCTCTGTATTGTTACAAAGTCTTTAGAGTTTGGAGCAAGATTTTTTTGGTGTAATCTGTTTATTGATGACACTGTCCACGTACTTTCTGAGGTCAGTTCATTATTGATTAAACATTGTTACATTGCTTTAGTGTTTTCCGGAAGAAATTGTTTACTCTACTTTATGCAGTCGTTCATTAGTTACATTATTAGTTAACTATTGGATTATGTTTGTTACTTGTCAATATGTACACTATGTTTGCAAAACTTGAATGCATTAAATATTCATTATGGTGACTGCATTCCACGTTGTTTGTTTGTGAGTATCTGGCTTAGGGAGCCTCTGGCTAATTTGTTTCTTAATTATTATATATTAATCTCGGAAGGCCAACCCTTATTAATATAGATTGGATTTAGGGGTGTTTACATTTCCCTGATTTGGACCAGTACATCCTCTATTAATCCATAGTCAAGCATGTTTAACCCACTGGCCTAATAGATTGTTCGGCTGGGACAGGGAATAAAGATAATCCTTATTTCCACTTCAATCATAGCTAAATCGAATTGGTGTTAGATTCCTTAAGGATATATGTATATATCTTTTTGCAAATTATCCAATCAGACCTCTTGAGGAAGGACACATTTAAAATTACTTTTGGCATATATATAAAAGTATCTCCTTAAGCATATTCAAAGGAATCACTTATCTTCATTGAAACAAATCAATTTGCTCCCCTTAAAGATAGGGTTTGGAGATTATACCAACTACAAAACCGTACGGAAAGGAAAATAAAGGCTGAGGAATCGTCCATCTTGGGTAGTGGCATGCAAGGGGACCAAAAGATTGTTTATTCTTTGATATTTCATTTAATTTAATTTAAAATTTTGATTGCTGAGTTTGGTGAGGTTAGTAGTGCCAGCATCATACATGAGGACAATGGGGAGAGCTTCAACCTTGTGACTCTACAATGATTGATATCCTCAAAACAAGCTTAATGGAGGGGAGGGTGGGGTAAATAAAACACCTATGATGTTAAATTGGTTGCGTAATTGTTTAGTAACTTGTCAGTCAGCTAATATATGATCATTTTTAATGAATGTACAGTATATAATAGTAACTTGAGTTGGTATGCATTAAACTTGAGCTTCTAAATTTTTTAACTCGCCCCTCGGACAACTTGTAGTCAATATGGGAGAGGAGAACAGATTGTATAAGAACTTTTGTATTCCAGAAAAAAGCTCTCAGAAAACACTTTGGCAGTTCATGGTAGATGGTGGGCACATCTTTATCTGTTTTTATTTTCTTTACACACACTTTGTTTGTGTTTTATTTATTTATTTTAATAGTTAGTGGGATTCACTGTCTGATGTGAATTTTTTTGAATGATATTTTTGGGATGGTAGAATTACTCCAAATTGTTTTCGGAAAAAAAGAAAAAGAAAAAGAAAAAGAAAAAACGAGAGGTATGTGGGCAATCTTCTTCTTTTTCTTATTCTTGTAGTCAAGAAGTGGCAATGTCTAGTGATTGAAGTGTGTCATTGAATACAAAACATGTCATTTTGGCATGTTGTCCCTCCCTTTGAAGGCCTTTTTTACTTGAATGTTGGAGAGATGAGGAGGAATTAATTCAGATTCCCCATCAAGGAGAATATTCACTAGGAACAATGGCATTTCTCTTTGCGACGAGACTTGACTTATTGATGAAGATTATATGATAAACAAAATGCAGTAGATAATGTGATCTCACCCATGACATTAAACATGAGCTCTTTTATTGATAACAGAATTACATGTGAGCATTCCAAATGCCCACATATTCACATACCTTTTTTAGTGTTCTTTGCCATGAAAAATAATTGAAGAGAATCTTATTCATTTTTAGGCTGCGTTTGAATTAAGGAATTGAGAATGGGTTTGTGAAGGAAAAAAGACAAAAAGAAGAGAAAGTGAATACTTTTCGTTGTACCTAAAAAAGAGAAAGTGAATAAAATTTAGCTTGTATTTCATTTATTTTTTCTTTCCTACTTCCTTTCCCTCCACTAATCTATATACTCAAATCCTTAAACCAATCACACTCTTACAATCTGAGCATTTTCCAAAGGTCACTTTTTTTTTTTTTGCCCAACTTTTTGGGCCAAGTGAGTGGGAAAACTGGGTGAGTTACTTGCAACTCACTACTATTCTTACCAAATATATTGAGTTATTTTCTATAGGAATTTAGGTTTACAATAAGGATTACATGCTGTACGTGTGTGGGTGAAGCCTTACTGATTACACGTTGTGTTGTGACTAACAAAAAGATTTTTAAATGAGGGTTGGTATGTATGTGTTATCAAATGTATTTCATTGATTTTTTTCGCCTCCTAGATTTCACACAATAATATTATGTATTCTTGTAGGAGGGATATCTTGATGATTGTCATATCCCCTATCTAAAAGAGACAAGAAGAGAAAAAAAAAATAAAAGAAGGTAATATTTTAAAAATGAAGGAATATATTTCAATAATTGTCAAAAATCTAAACGTAAGACTGTTAATAAAAACATGGGTACAAGTGTTATTTTAAAAATAGAAAAATATCTCGGTACTTGTTGAAATCAAACTGAGAGTGTGTAAAGTGCAATTTGTGGTAGTTGGTGAGCTTGTGATGATTACATTTAAGGTGTGGTTTCTAACTTCTACCATGTAATGAGTTTTACGGTAGGTAACATTGTCATTTTAACCCAGGGGTGAGTGGCAATTTGGTAAGGGCCTAGGGTTTAAGCCACTAGGTCGTGGGCTCAACTCCCCTTTGGGCCAATCTCCTGGACGTAGCACAGTTGGTTAGGAGGTTGACCTCAAAGATACCTTATCAGTTTCTTGGTGTGGGTTTAATTTTCTCCAGCTGTGCGAGTCCTGACTTAAGCGGAACTTGTCTTAGGAGGTCGGAACAAGCTTCCAGGTTATAGTCTCTTACTCGGAACGGACAACAGGACACCCTGGTGATCTCCTCTAGGGGCGCTGCCTTGGACCTGCGGGAGAGTGTGAGGATTTTCCTGTAAAAAAAAAAAAAAAAAAACATTGTCGTTTCTTGTTTTTATTTTTCATATTTTCAAACAAAAATATTGAAAAGTTAAAAAACAACAATCATTTTTTAAATTTCTTTCATCTTTGGGCAAAAATGCTTTTTGAAAATTATGAAAACAACTTTTTGGTATTTTTTAAAAATTGGGTTGATTTCAGAAAACAAAATTCCAAAAAAGAAATTTGGAAAACAGTTTGTCAAAAAAGTTTTTGCTATTTTTGAAAAAATAAAAACATAAAACAAAACCACAATCAAACTATTTTCTGAAAGTTAAAAAAAAAAAAAGGAAAGAAGTATGATTTGGGTTGAATTGAATCATAGTAGTTGGCCCAATGTATAGCAAATATGAAGAACACAATCAAATCATTAATATCAATTATTCTTGTTTCTTTCTTTGTTTTTTATTTATCTTTTGCACTTGGATATTTTGGATTCTTTTGATAAAGTTTGGGTGTAATTGAATTCAGTTTGGAGTAATAGAATGGAATGGAATAAGCATATACATAGATACTGTCCAAGTAAACAAATGTACTCTTGTACTGCTTTTGTCATATTTTACAAGCATCCTTTCTTTTTTCTTTTTTCTTGATACAAAAAGCATCCTTTCCTAAAAACTTTTCACTCTATGATTTTATTTAAATTTTTGTAATTTTAAATTAAATAATTTGGTTCCTATATTTCAAGTTTAGTTTTTAATTTGCTCATTTCATCCAAATTTTTGTTAACTTTTTTTATGTCTCACCTTAAAAAATTGACAAGTATTTGAAAATTGATAATTTTAATCTCAAATTCGAACAGAAAGATTAAATTGAAGCTGGATTTAAAATGTATGCGTCAAATTATTAAATTTAAAACTATATAGAAACTAAATTAAAATTTAAATCAAACTATATAGATAAAAAAATATAATTAACTCTTTTCATGTGAGATAGATGTATAATAATATGACACATCCAATCCAATCCAATCCAATCCAATCCACAACGAATAAATAAGCACAAATTGTCTAATAATCAAAGGTATAGTTTGAAGGACATTCTCTCAATCCACTTTTGGACTTGGATATTACATCAATCCACCTCCTAGATTTTCTATTAAATTCATATCTTATGTTTGTTGCTTGAAAGGGGGCATCAAAGCACTATATTCTAATTCTAACAGATATTATTTTGCCAAAACAATCGATAAAGGATCTATTTATTTATTTAAATGTGTCAAAATATTTAATAGGATGAAATATCAATAAATTCCAAAATATGATATTCTAAATTATTTAGAAAATTTACCTATATATCCCATCTTAAGGAATGATGATCCATTTATTCTTAAGGTTTTTTTTATGGACTAATTAGTCTCATTGATTTTGAAAAGATAGATTTAATATATTATTTAAAAATTAGATTTACAGTACTATCCTTATTTCTATTATATTCATTCTCTTTTTTTCTTTTGAGCTAAAAAAGTAGGTACACAATATATGAGAATCAAATTTGGGATGAATTTTTATATAATTTTTTTTTTTAAATTTGGAAAACATTTCAAAATGAATACAAAAATAACTTAAAATATGGGATTATTCAAACATTCTAAAAGAATGTGAGATTTTTTAAAAGGAGTACAAAAATTACTTGGTAAGTTTTGGCCAAATGTATAATTTTAAACTGTAATACTCCAATATAATACTCAAATGTAACTTTAAAAAAAAAATCTTAGTGTAATACCCTAATGTAACACATAAAAAAACTCATTACTGTACTTTTTCCAAATGTAACACTCCAATATAACATTCCAAAAAAACTCCTTTGTATAACGCTCTAATGTATCACACAAAAAAAATTCTTATTATAACACTCTAATGTGACACAAAAAAACTTTGGGCAAGTTACATTGTGACAACCCTCACCTCTGATTAATGTTAAACTGTGACTGAGCATGATAAGTACCTGATAAGAATAATATCCTGAATCGATTGTATGAGTGTATTGTTTTGAATGCATTTCTATCTGTTTGATTTCTGAATGAATCTGTTCATGTTTTAATTTCAAACTGCAAATTGAAAGTCTTATTGACGACCGAATCAGAATTGATTAGTGTTTTATTCTAGTTATAATTTATGTGATTTTATGGTAGATTTAATTTAAATTTGATTTGGAATGATTAAATTAGTATGGTTAATGCTAAATTACATCAACTTGAATTATTTGCATATTTGTCACTAGTGGGCACTTTAGGCCATTAATTGATTTTATATCATTTTGTTGCACCATTCTCATCCATCTTCTCGCCAAAAAAACCGTGAGAGAGATGGAGGTAGGAGAAACTTGATTTCATTTGAGAGTTGCTTGAGATTTAGAAGAAATTGAAAGGGGAATTGCAAAATTAGACCTCCATACTTGGAATTCAAGACCTAGGTAAGGAAATCATCTTCTTAATTGTGAATTTAAGCTATGTCTTGCATGGTTCATCGAAAATTTAGAGTTTAAAGTCAAGAATTAATTTAAAGAGTTGAATTGTGAGCTAATTCATGCATGCATGTACATGTTCTAGCATTTTAAAGTTGTTCTTCATGAAATTCTTACATGCAAGTTCATATTTTGGTTGTAGTCTATGAATTCACCTTGATTTTGAGCTCAATCTTACATTTGATTATGATTTGGAGCATTGGAATCCACTAGAACTCATGCATGTTATGTTCTTGCTTAGTCCATGAAAGTTTCTTTGAATTGTGTTCAATTGGCTTACCTTTAGGCTTGATTTACAAAATTGATCTACAAAATATGTTGTAGTATGAGTTTTCAAGTGTTTTTCAGAAAATGGGCCCAAAAGGTTAAGTTTTGAAGTGTTGAATGCTTGGTTTGAGCTTGGGAGGCAAATCTAGAAATTTCAGATTTTGGCTTCCACGCTCGAGTGAAGGATTCCACGCTCGAGCAACCATCTTTTGTTCAGAGCTCCGCTCGAGCGAAGGAATGCTGGCTCAAGCGTAGATTGCAAGCTCTCAGGTTTTCTGCGTGTACAGACGCACGCTCGAGCGAAGGAACCTACGCTCGAGCGATGATTGTGTCTCACGCTCGAGCGAGCGTTGAGAGGAGATTTTCAACATCCAGCACTTTTTGCATTTTTATAGACCGCTCGAGCGAGGAAGTCCACGCTCGAGCGACCCCTCTGTTTTGGCACGCTCGCTCGAGCGAGACCCATGTTTCAGCAAAAATTTGAAAAGTGTTTTATAGTGCATTTTGGCATCCTCATTCCATCCTAAGCATTCCTAGGCCAAGTTTAAGGCATCTTAATGAGGATAATATTATAGAACCACACCATGTATAGTTAGGGGCTAAGTTATTGATCCTGAGTGTGTGTTCGTTCTGTTACTCTGTAGGGTTGGCATCCGAGGACGCTCGTTAGATTGTCTATAGCCCAGTGCTCTGTGAGTAACAATATTGTAAAGATATGTTCAATTATGATTATTTTCTAAATGATCAACTGTACTGCTTACTGAAATGTTAGTATTCAATGAATGAATGTTTGTCCTATTTGTAAACTGTACTCGTGGCATCCATAGCAACCTACTGTTACTGTTACTGCTATTGTTACAGAGATCTTTGTCGACCTCAATGTTGGGACCACTACTGTTCACTGTTTGATGGCCATCAACTGACTGTTCGGTCTGTTAAGACCTACTGTACTGGTTTGCTATTGGATGTACCACATATGACTTTATGTTTCCTAAATGACTGTTATGGCACGAAATATGAGCCATTGATTAAATAACTGATATAATTGACCATTTTAATTATTGAAAGGACATTCATTCTTAACCCCTTTACGCATATGTTATTCACTGGGTTTTAGCTCACTGTTTATATTTATATGTAGGTGTCCAGGCACCGGACCGATGCTAGGAGCGTCAAGTTAAGCTTCCGTTTTGTCATGCCAACCACCGTGCCTCACCTCGAGGTTCCGAGTTTATCCAAGCTAAGGCTATTTTGGGGTGTCTCAGTTTCACCATTTTGTTTCTGATCTGTAATAAATGTGTAAGTTTTGGCTGTACGAAGGGACTTGGTCCCTATCCTGGATGTTATGTATATGTCTGATATGTATATATGTTTTATTTATCAACATGACTTGTGCATAAAGTCTTTTTGCATTCAGACTGTCACAGCTCATTGGACATCTTTTATTTACTGTTTTGGCTTCTGTCAGCCCCTTTTTACTTTGTATTACTGTCATTACTGTTAAGCAGACCTTCAGTAATCACGGATTATTGGCCGGTTACGGTGCTAAACCCATAGGGGCGGATTTGGGTCGTGACATACATATACCCCCCTTGAGGTTTGGCTAGATTACAGATACCCCCATGAGGTTTGGGAAATTACAAATTCTCCCCTGAATGCTATATTTGCATAACAAATTATGGGGTAATTTGTTATGAAATATAAACCTCAGGAGGCAAATTGTTATGAAAATACAAACCTCAAGGGGCGGGATGTAATTTTCAAAACCTCAGAGGGTATTTGTAATTTAGCTAAACCTCGAGGGAGGTATTTGTAATTTGCCCAAAAAAATTTTAGTGTATTTTTTCCAAACGTAGCACTCTAATATAACACTCAAAAAAACTCTTTAGTGTAACACTTTAATGCAACATATACAAAAACTTCTTAGTGTAACACTCTAATATAATACAAAAAAAAAAAAAAAATCTTAGTTTATTTTTTCCAAATGTAACACTCTAATATGATACTTTAAAAAAAACTCCTTAATATAACACTCTAATGTAACATACAAAAAAAACTCTTCAGCATACTTTTTCCAAACGTAACACTTCAAAAAAATTCCTTAGCTTAACACTTTAATATAACACACTAAAAAACTCTTTAGTATACTTTTCCCAAACGTAATGCTTAAATGTAACACAAACAAAACTTCTTAGTATACTTTTTCTAAATATAACACTCCAATGTAACACTAAAAAAAAAAAGAATTTGAGATTCTTCAAACCATTCCAAAAGGAGTACAAATATTCCTTAATAAGTTTTAGGTAAATACATAATTTCAAACTGTAAGTATTACGTTTGAAAAAAGTACATTAAAGAGTTTTTTTAATATAATTTCCAATGTAAAATTTCAAACTGTGAGTATTACATTTGGAAATATTTCTTAGTAAGTGTTGGTAGTTACTGTGATAACCCAACTTGTAATATACTTAATTACGCATGCGATTATGTGTTTGATGTGAATTTGTATGTTTAATTATGTGAGTTATTATATGATTATGAATTAAATCTATTTACGAGGTATCCAATTCGAATATGAAATTTATCGACAAGGATTTTGGGTTTGATTTGAAATTGAGGGCCTTGGTGATTTACAAAACAAAAATTGATGATGATAATAAGTTCAATTTAATGTTTGGAATTAATCGAAGTGGTAACATGATGGCAAAGTAAGAGTGAACCAAGAATTTAATTCGGATAATTTTTCCTACGAGCAGTTATCACTCTTTTACTTCTTCTTTTTTCCACACTTTGAATTTGGATGTGAGGCTAGAACCATTGGAAAGCTTATTTTCGGGGCTTCAATTTGGACACAAGAACGACCTAAAACGGACTCCGGATGGGAGAGTTATACCTATTTGAAGTTTTGAATTCTGTGCTGGAAGCAGGTACGCTCGAGCGGGAATATAGACGCTCGAGCGGGTTTTTCGGGTCAGCAGCTAAAAAAATGGGATTTTTGGATCATTTCATATATTTTCTTCTTCCCTCTTCCTTCCTCTCTTCCTAGGTCCGAAAACCTAACCCTCAAACCTTTGATTTTAGCCATTCTCACCAACAAGCCACCATGGATCGTGCATCAAGGATGAGGAAGAAGTGAAGATCAACTTTGCCAACCGATTAGATTGTGGGATTTTTGAGAGGACGCTTTTGACCTAGCTTCTTTGCTTCCAATCTTGAGGTAGGGGGTTCTCTTAGCCTTGAATGTTTATGATTCAAAGTGATTTTGTTGACACTTTGGGATTTTGTTGACATTTTGGAATTTTGAGTTGATTATGGGTTAGAAACATTAATGGCATGTTGTTTACTTACAAATGGGGTTTCCACTCCAATTTTCAAAGGATGTTGAATGTTTTTAACATATTGATAAATAGTAATTGTTGATTTAAAGATTTAACTAAAAAAAGGGGAAAACCCCTAATTTTCTTTAAACCCTAGGTTGATTAATGATGATAACCAATGATTTGGCCCAAATTGGAAGTAGAGTAATGAAATTGAGGAATTGAATTATATGTGTTCAAGTTTAATTGGAATATAGAAATGTTGAAAATTATGTTTAAAAATTTGCGAATGAACTACGTTATGAACATTGTAATTCATGTTATTATGTGAAGGGAAAATTGGGGAAATAGTCTATGACTGACATGGATGATATGAACTTGGTTTTGGAATGTTGAAATGGGATTCAAGGATTTATTTTGAATTATGTTAAATTACAAATGGTGTTGATGAACTAAATGTTGACTTTTGTTGAAGTTATGTTGTGTTGAATAATGCTGACTTGAATGGTGATGTACTATGATAAATGATGTTTGAATTACGTGAATTGTGTAGGGTCAGCTACAGGGGCGGACCAAGCACCTGAACACTGTGAGTAGTAGTAC